>JASDQU010790056.1:159360-175999 GCA_032191745.1 Picea mariana | reverse complement strand
CGTTAGCCTGCATCCATCAATGAATCATGTCATCACTAATAATCAATCATCATAACATCTAATCATGTGTACATATGTCACATCAACAACATTCAAACCCAACAGTCCACTCCCTGACTCGATCCAGAGTCCAAGGGGTTTCATTGATGCCTCTGCATCCTAAATGTCCAAAGTCTTGCACACTCAAGAAAAACCAGTCAATAGCACCTGTCTATTTAAATACAAAAAAATAACATATCATCAAATCCATAATATCTCATAATCAGTATCAAGATGACCAATAGTATAATAACCCAAATCACTAACTCGCAACTGTCCTCGAAGAATAAGTTTGCTTAGTGCATCCAAGAGCCGTATGCTACATAAATAGAGCGAGATGAGGGTGGTATTGTGGGTTGGGTGAATACGTATGAAAATTATTCAAGGATTGATCCATGGAAGGAGGTACACGAATGGACAGGAATGGGTCATCCTTTGCACGCGATGAAAATCTAGGTCAGGATGAGTATCTACGTCATTGGTAATTTTTCGAGTGAAACAATTCACTTTTTCTTGAATTCCACCGCTTCCTCGTCATAATTTTTAGAGTTAGTTTTGGAAGTTTAATATATCAATTCAATTTCCATTTTATTTTCGAGGGTGGTACTTGGTGTTTAATGGTTATTTTCAATTGGAGCAAACTGATTTGGGAGTAATCTTCTCTTGAGTTATTTTTCTGGCAAGTTTTTTGGTGGTTTTCTTTTAAATTTTCGATCAATATAGAACTCTGATTGATTTTTTGAGTATCTGGATTGGTTTAAAATGGGGCAAAACCGCTTAGAAATGCATAGATTTTGAAATCAATCTAGAAGTCTAATTTATTTTCTGAGCTTCTGGGTTGATATAAAATGAAACAAAACCAAAATCTGACAAGATTCAGCCCCATTTTGTTTTGCCAGAAAAACAAATTTGTTATCTCTGGAGTTAGCCTATTCCTTTTCAATAGTGTAATTCTTGTTGTTAAGAACGTACTGCTTTCGCTTAGGTCGTTGTTCAGAATACATTTTCATCACTTAAAGTTCCGTGTTACAGTGTGTTACACAATGTGTTTCGAGTATAACAGCCTTTATTATGACGTTTTTACCACATAATTGATGGCTTTATAACAACCTCACTTATAAGGATAATTACCAAGCTTTTTCAAAAAAATTGTCATTGGAAAAATATTTACCATGTCATCATATACCAACATTTTCCCTGATAAATCAGATATCAACATTATGCTACAAATGACTATATATCAACTTTTCATTACATTATCATTTCTTTATAGAATCGTTGTCGTTGAACTTAAAGTCCGTTGTTTCAACTTTTCATTACATTATCATTTCTCTCACTTCATACTGGATATTACTTTCTTCATTCTTATGCACTTTAAGGATGTTGTTGCAGTCAACTTTTTGAACCTGGTTGTCTCTGCCTTCATTAATAAGTATTTGATGTCATGATTTCTTGTTAAGTATTTGTAGGCATTTTGTTTTACAAGACCTTAAATTTAAATTTTTTTTACTAAGCATTTATTAAAATTTATTAAATTATGGTGGATTTAAATTGAAGATAACTATTTACTCTATTTTCATAATTATATTATGTAATGGAATTTATGAAGTTACTAAAGTCATCATATATTGTAACTTTATGCAAACTGATTGTGTCCATTTTTCATTTGTTGCTTATCAGTAATTTGACATAACAATATAATAACATAGTATATTCTAACTTTATGCAATCTGATTGTGCCAATTTTTTATTTGCTACTTATCATTAATTTGACATAACAATATAATAGTGTGAGTGATTTTGAAAAAGAATTTACGAAGTTACTAAAATCATTCTATAATCTAACTTTATGCAAATTCATTATACCCATTTTTCATTTGTTACTTATGGGTAATTTGACATAACAATATAATAGTGTGAGTGATTTTGAAAAGCTTAGCAATTTATACTATTTTGAAATTATGAATTTAGTAAGAGGACAAGTATTCTTTTAGAATTAATAGAAAATTGGATGTCAATTTGTTTAAGTGGACCTCATGATATTTTAATAACACAAGATTCATAGAATTGGGCTTAAATCCTAGCTAGTATAGTTTAAATTAACCTTGAACTATGCTTGGTTTTTAATCTTTCCTCATGCCTCATTAGTTGCCTATATATCCTCTCCACATAAGATTGTTTTGACTATTATCTCTTCACTTAGAAGGGTATTTTTTGGTATTGCACAATGGGTTAATATATCATGTGAGGGTCAAGTTCAACCAATTTAGTGATGCCAACAACTTTGACTAAACCACTATGATTAAAACCTAACAGAGGAGAAGCTAAGTTATGCTAGAAAGATTCAAGAGATCGTGTAAGCGGACTTGTCATCTTTTCAATAAGTTATTTGTATATGTAAGTGGTGGGATGCCTTTGGCTAGACTAATGTAAAGGAAAATAATTACACTTGGATCATATGTATTAACTCTAAAAGGATTTGGGATGAAAACTAGTTGTATGCTTTTTGAACAAACCACAATCAATTGGGTACAAACTGAAGACATTTCATTAGACTTGGGATATCTCATACACTTAATTTTTTTGTTTTTCTATGAGAAATATTACCCCTAAGATGAGTTATGAATCCACTAGAACAAAGTCCTAATATCTGGCTCTAAGTCATCTTACTCATCCCATAACCTACAAATACTCTTAGGTGAAAGAAAATCTTGTACAAATATCCGATTCCACCATCACGCTTACCCTTCAACCTGCAAACAATTCACAAAATTAGGAATGTGATTCCCTTTTTCCTAAGAAATTGTTGAGTCTATTCCCTTGTATTAATTATTCTAGACTAATATGCTTCTATAGTCATACTACAAATTTCCCAATTATTTTCAACACATCCCAAGCAACAAAAGTATAAAAAATGATACATATATACCACATTTTAAGGCATAAATATTGTTTCATTTAATTATGAATCCGAAGTTCATAAACTTTTCAAATGACCAGAACAATATATGCAAACTTAGGCCAATTGTAGTGTCTTATTTAAATAAAGTAAACTTATTCCTGTAATGACCCCCGTCATTAGGACAACATATGACACATTATCAGTGCAATATGGATTATTATTATTATATATTTTTTAAAAGAGGGAAAGTAATCACGACAATAGTCAATCAACAAAACTAGAAGACGAACACAACACACGTAATTCAGGCAACACATGAACATAGCGACCCATCTTACTAGCACATCCTACTGCTGGATGTAACATACGGAAATCAAAGAAAAAATTAAAATGACTAAGCTAACTACCAAACATCAGATCAACCCACGACACCAACATAAATGAGACATCTGACTAGAAACCTTATGGTGAGGGAGAAAAATCACAAAATGTTACATAACAAGGTACCAAACATGAATTTCAACAACCACTTCACCTTAAATGGGAAGCACATGACCTAGCCAGGTTTCGTGTGTGATTCTCATTCAACGTGTGCAACAAGTCATTCAAAGGAATCATGTCTCCACAATGCGACAAGAACACTTGGGTAGCGCTATAATAACATCGCTGGAATAACATTATCACTTGCAATAAAATCGCCATAATAAATTTATCACTGTAATAAAATCGCCATAATAAATCGTTGGAATGAAATCGCTTGAATAAAACTATCGCTGGAATAAAATCGCTGGAATAAAATTACCACTAGTATAAAGTTATCACTGTAATAAAATATGTAATAAAATTATCGCTTTTGATCAATCGCCAATCATTCAAATAGAAACGTAGAGATTTATCATTCAACGATGTGAAGATTTGTGATCTAAAACGTTGGGATTTATCAATCAAAATGTAGAGATGTATCATTCAAAAATATAGAGATGAAATTCTGGGAAGGATGGACGGATTAGGCATAAAAGAAAAACATAGAGATGAGAGATTAAGCATAAGAGAAAAACATAGAGATATGTAAGGGATTGATAGCTAGGAGAAAATTTATCCTTCACTTATTATCCATGCACAGGAAAGAAGGGCATTTAAATCTTAGTCTTAAACCCCAGAGAAAAGATAGTCGATTAGGCTCCTTGCCGACTTCTCTGGAATGCACTAATAACTTAAAGGATAAGGGACAGAAGAGAAAAACACATTTTTTCTTCCTATTAAATCAATAAAAGCAAACGCAAAGAAGTCATTTGATTCAAAGTTTGGGTTTGCCATGGGAAATCAATTCAAAACACAACGAACATAAGGATGGGATAACTCTAAGTTCTATGATCATAAAACTCTAGGCTCATAAAGAAAATTTGTTGAAAATAAGAATGAAATATCTGGATAGTGTTACGCTGAATAAAACATAAAGCTTAACACAATAGAAGTACATTATTGAAGGTACAGGAACAATATTTAAAATAGAATTCAATACAAATATACACATGCATACCATAGCCAAAGGAGAAAGCATTGAAGTATTGTCTCGTGCGCACTATGTCCAACTCTCGCTTGCCAATCGATGTGACCTCACCGATACCTCCCAACCAACTCTAGGGGTATCGATCCATATTATTTTCGGCACAAAATGAGATCGAAGATATAAGAAAGAAATGCACAGAGATATCGCAGATATTCATTAATATAACAGAAATATATCAGAGATGCAACCATAAACACAAAGATACAGTAATACACGATTTATATTAATGAAATAAATGTACAGAGATTGTAAAAATACAGAGTGAAAGACTCGCTAGAATGGTGGCAGCGTATCTCTGAGAAGAGATGCGACGGCTACTTGCATTCGCAAGAAGATGATTACAATGAGGCTCTGAAGGCCTTTTTACAATAAATGGGAATGCCAAAATTCCTAGACATCCAAAAACCTAACCCTAGGAGATGAAACACCAAAAGTCATGTGGGTCCCATTTCAGTAAGTTAGTACATCAACTTCCTGGGGTCGATGGAAAGGTATCGTTGAGGAGATTCATTTTGAGGGCTCAATCATCCCTTTGACTATTATTTAGAACCTTGATCTTGAAAAACCTTCATTTAGGCCATCAAAATGACCCCGGAAGTTAAAACGTGCTAAAAATAGTAAATTGCCAAAATTGCTAAAAAGTTGTTTTGAGCCAGTTGGAAAAGGTGGGTGGCCACTGATATCCACCTGGATCAGGTACTCTTATTCCCCCTGAGCCACCCGAGCTGCAAAGGGACCACACACATAATACAAGAGAAATCTAGCACCCATCTTGCCACGCAAGGTTGAGCTACCACTCGTTACCCGAGCTGTCTATCCCAACTCCCACAAGAGAAAGTTCATTCAAGATTAAATTTCAACAGCGTAACTTTACACAAAATAGATGTGTTCATACTCCTCCTCCACCATCTCTTTTATAGAGTTTTCATGTAATTATTTTCCCAAATTCTCATTAAATTTCTTTTTCATTTAATTAATTTCGAAAAATATCCCCCGTAGACATGTCGATCGATCCCCTAGTTGCACTAGAAAATCAATTTTATTAATTAATTAAATGCTACTATTTCCTTCACCCACCAAGAGAATTCTTAAAAACGCTCCTCGGTGTCCCAATATTCCCTTACAATTCTTAAATGACTTATGTCTTACTTAATTACTAGTTGAGTTCATAAATAGAAAGTTCCAAAGGCTAGATTCCTTACTAAGTTATATATTCAATTTTTTCTTTAAGCTTCCCCCTTTTGTTAAGTTTCACTTTTTCTTTCAGTTTCATTTTCTTTTAAGTTTCCCCTTTTTATAACTAAGTTTAGAATTAGTAGTTTAAATAAACAACCATTTACTCTTTTTATGAATTTAATCTTCCATTATAATTTCCTTTCTTATGAAAGACTATCTTCTACGCGAAGATAAAGAGAACAAAACTTCTTTAATATTGATTCATCGAGAACCAGTCAGTGATAATGATGCGAGATGACCAAGTTGATTATATTGATGCCTCATGTTATCCAGTTGATGTTGTTACTTGGTTGATGATATTGCCCAGTTGATGATGTTATCTAGTGGATGTCGTTACCGAGTTGATGATGTTATCGAGTTGATGTTGTTGTCGATTTGATGATATTACCCAGATGATATTGTTCAGTTGATGATGACATCTAGTGACCTATCAAAAGATAATGAATACTCTTCTTGTTAAGGGGGAGTGTTGAAATATTGTAACTGCAAAGAGTATTCTATTTATTATTGATCAATTATTCATTAGAACAATCCATTTTTGTTTATTGATACTATCAGGCATTGTTATTGACCAAATCCCCTTTTGTGAATTGGCCAAGGAAGTGGTGCACACTTTCTGGTGTATCACATAACATTTTCTGTAAGAAAAAATTATATTATATAAAACGTGGGCCAACAAAAACAACCATTTACAAATGATTTGTTAGAATATTTTTTATTATATCCAATATTTATTCTACTAGTCGTATACTATGAAACATACATACCACCTTTAGGAAATCCCACATTTTCTTACAGTAAAATTTCTTAACAAATTTTCCTAACCAAAAAAATATTTTTAAGTACATCAACTATCAATTGATTCATATTCTGGGCCTCCTGCGCTCAATTTTGAGGTGGATATTCTTCTTCAACTTCCATTGGTGCACCCCTTTACCTTCCTATGTATTTCCATGATGAGAAACAACGGACACTTGGTTGCTTGGTTTACGGAAATCGACTCAGTATGTTGTGGTTCGACAAGAGTATGTTGTGGTCTGACCATAGTATGTTGTGGTCTAACAAATGATCTCAAAAACTCACATTCTTCTTCCAAAAATTCAATGCCTAGGATGAAGGATCGTTATAGATTTTCCACTTTTACTCATAACCCGTGAAGGGAAGAATGCTTTGATTCAGATATTTCCTTATCAAGATGCATGATATATTGAATTCCCTAAAAGAAGGTTCTATTTTGAAACAAAACAAGACACCACTATAACCAATGTAACCAAGCCCCAAGCCACAAACTTCTTGTCCAGGATTTAAAACAATTGTGAAAGTATGGCTTCCATAAATGCCATGCCCATAAAAACACCCATTACCATAAAAAAAACCCACTGAGCATAAGATACCTAGAGCTATTGGACCACCCACAATAGACTAACTCACCTTCCAAGTTATAAACAATACCACATCCAAAGACATTAAACCCATTGAGCAAGGAAAGTCTACAAGTTTAAAACTCAACACAACAAGTTACCAAAATCTATAAAAAGAGAAATTTGAAAAACGAAAGAGAAGTTGTATTTTATATATAATATTTTGTTCACTACTTAAATACAAATGACCAATTGGTTTCCTCTCTCGTGAAAGGAAGTACTTTTTAAAAACCTTAATGTGTTTAACGAAAAATAAAATGTTTTCCACTAATAAAGTGCTAATGGGCTTAGCGTCAAGGTAAAAAAACACACTCCAAATGTAATTTTGTATGGGTATAATGTTTTTACTAATAATGTGTAAATTTCAAACTCAAGGACACTTTTGAGATTTAAAATTGTTAATGAGGGCTCAGTTGATGTACGATCATGTTTGGCATGTGCCACGTGCCCGAAACCGACAATATAAAATTTAAACTAAGCCGACAATAAATATATGGGCAAACATAAAAGTACATAAGAGACGGGAGAACATAAAAGGAATGAAAAAACTCATTGAATATCTTTTGTGTGAAGATAAGAAAGAGTATCTTTTGCATGAAGATGAAAGAAATAAAGAGTATCTTCTGTGCGAAGATAAAAAGAACAAAACTTCTTCAATATGGATTCATGGAGAGCTAGTCAGTGATCATGATGCGAGATGACCAAGTGGATTATATTGATGCCTCCTGTTATCCAGTTGATGTTGTTACCGAGTTGATGATATTGCCCAGTTGATGATGTTATCCAGTGGATGTCGTTACCGAGTTGATGATGTTATCGAGTTGATGTTGTTGTCGAGTTGATGATATTGCCAAGATGATATTGTTCAGTTGATGATGACATCCAATGACTTATCAAAAGATAAAGAATACCCTTCTTGTTAAGGGGAAGTGTTGAAATATTGTAACTGCAAAGAGTATTCTATGTATTATCGATCTATTATTCATTAGATCAATCCCCTTTTGTCGATTGATCATGTCAAGCATTGTAATTGACCAAATCCCCTTTTGCGGATTGGTCAAACCCTAATTGTAATATGAAAATTAAGAGGTCGGCTAGCACAAAAATTAAAGTGGTTCTAACCACCCAGAAGTACAAGTCGGCCTTGCCAGTAAAGAGACACCTCCTTTTAGCACTTTCTAGTTTGTATAAATAAAGGAAGCCAACCACTCATTTGTTCACTCACTCAACTCACTCATCTAGTGCGCAAGAAGGAAGCATGCAGTTACCAGTTGTCGAAAGAAGGAAGAAGAGAGAGACACATTGCTTGGAGAGGATATTCTCTAGTCTTTGATTATTTTCTAGTCTAGCATAATGGTAGTTAGTCGCTCGTAAAGAGAGATTTGTTCTAGTGTTGTACTTGCTTATTGAATCTATATTAAAGAAGTTTTGTTGGGTTTTCTTCCCCTTGAGGGTTTCCCAGAATAAATGCTTGTGTACTCTATGATTGTGTTTCTCTTAGTGATCCTATCTATGGTATGGTTATCTAGTAAATTGAAAAGAAACCTAATAATAGCTTAAAATGAAATCTAATAATAGCTTGCAAGAGAAATTGTTGAAAAAAACTACATGAGTACAATAAACATTGTTGAAGAGAACTTCCACAGTAATTATGGAGCGTCCCTTCATCTTGAGTGGCCAAGGAAGTGGTGTACACTTTCTGGTGTACCACATAACATTTTCTTTAAGAAAAAATTATATTGTATAAAACATTGTGCCAACAAAAACAACCATATACAAATGATCTATTAGAAGATTTTTTATTACATCCAATATTTATTCTACTACTCATATACTATGAAACATACATATCTCCTTTAGGAAATCCCACATTTTTTGACAGTAAAATTTCTTAACAAATTATCGCAACTAAAAACCAATTTTGAAGTACATCAAATGTCAATTGGTTCATATTTTGGTCCTCCTGCCCTCCACATTGAAGTGGTGATTCTTCTTCTACTTCAATTGGTGCACCCCTTGACCTTCCTATGTATTTCCATGATGAGAAGCAACTGACACTTGGTTGTTTGGTTGATGTAAATTGACTGTCTATGTTGTGGTCTGACTATGTTGTGAAGGGAAGAATGATTTGATTAAGATATTTCCTTATGAAGATGTATGATATATTTAATTTCCCTACAAAAAGGTTCCATTTTGAAACCAAACAAGACACCACTATAACAAATGTAACCAAGCCCCAAGCCACAAGCTTCTTGTCCAAGATTTAAAACAGTTGTGCAAGTATGACTTCCATAAATGCCATGCCCATAACAACACCCATTACCATAAAACAAAACCAAAGAGCGTAAGATACATAGAGCTATTGAACCACCCACAATAGACTAACTCACCTTCCAAGTTACAAACAATACCACATCAAAAGACATCAAACCCATTGAGCAAGAAAAATCTACAAATTTAAAACTCAACACAACAAATTCCCAAAATCTAAACATAAATGATTGGACAAAACCTTCTTTCATAAAAAAAAGGCTTGTAGGAAAAGGAATTGGTTTTCTCTCTCGTGAAGGGAAGTACTTTTGAAAATCCTTACCGTGTTTAACTTAAAAAAAAATGTTTTCCACTAATAAAGTGTTGACGCACTTAGCATCATGGTAAACAAACCCACTCCAAATGTATTCTTGTATGAGCATAGTGTTTTCACTAATAATGTGTAAATTTCAAAAAGATATTTTGAGATTTAAAATTGGAAATTGGAATGTGCCAAGTGACCGAAACCGACAATGGAACAGTTAAACAAAGACGACAATAAATACATAGTCGCGGCAATATATATAAGCGGTCCACGTTCTCTCTATTTCGTATCTTTAGCAGTGAAGGGTTCGTTTTGGGTTTTTTCGGGGCTGTCTGTAGTGTTGTATTAGGTTGCAAGAGAGAGAAACATGGGTGACACAGATTCCGACCAACAGGATATGAGAGAGAAAGCGACTGGCCCAGCTCCGCACCAGCCAAGCGGCCTCGCAATGAATACGAATATGACTATAGTCGTGATCGTTCGTTTTCTAGTGTTTATGACAGAGGCCATGACAGAGTAATTGGAAGATCATGTTCATGCTTTGTTCAGCGGAATGGACTGCTTTCTTCTTCGAGTGAGTTAACTGTAGGTAAGGGACTGAATTTCAGGTCTGATAGCCACAGACTCGACCCTTTAATTGGGAGGAGGCTAGTAGAGAAGCAGCTCACATATTTCGCCCTTTCCGCAGATTCAAATAAGTGAGGCTCGTCAATAAGTTCAAGGAAGCTAAAAAATCTGACGGAGGTAAAGGAGTAGAAGAGGCGAGTGTTGTGGTTGTTTTGTGTTTTGGTGGTTTTCTTTTAGATTTTTAGTCAATATAGAATTTTGATCGATTTTTTGAGTATCTGGTTTGGTTTAAAATGCGAGAAAACCCCGAAAAAATACATAGATTTTCAAATCAATCCAGAAGTCCAATCTGAGTTGGTTTAAAATAAAACAAAACCAAAATCTGAAAAAATTCAGCCCCCCCTTTTTTTTGCCAGAAAAAAGAATCTGTTTCCTCTAGAGTTAACCTATTCCTTTTCAATAGCTTTTACCACAGAANCGAAAAAATACATAGATTTTCAAATCAATCCAGAAGTCCAATCTGAGTTGGTTTAAAATAAAACAAAACCAAAATCTGAAAAAATTCAGCCCCCTTTTTTTTTTTGCCAAAAAAAAGAATCTGTTTCCTCTAGAGTTAACCTATTCCTTTTCAATAGCTTTTACCACAGAATTGATGACTTTATAACAGCCTCACTTATAAGGATAATTACCAAGCTTTTTAAAAAAAATTGTTATTGAAAAAATAATTACCATGTCATCATATACCAACATTTTCCCTGATAAATCAGATATCAACATTATGCTACAAATGACTAGAATCGTTGTCGTTTAACTCAAAGTCTGGTGTTTCAACTTTTCATTACATTAACATTTCTCTATAGAATCGTTGTTGTTGAATTTAAAGTCCGTTGTTTCAACTTTTCATTACATTATCATTTCTCTCAMTTCATACTGTATATTACTTTCTTCATCCTTATGCAGTTTAAGGATGCTGCTGGAGTCAATTTTTTGAACCTAGTTGTCTATGTTTTTATTAATAACTATTTCATGTCATGATTTCTTGTTAAGTATTTGTAGGCATTTTGTTTTACAAGACCTTAAATTTAATAAATTTTAACTGAGCATTTATTAAAATTTATTAAATTATGTTGCATTTAAATTGATGATAACTATTTATTCTATTCTCGTAATTATATTATGTAATGGAATTTATGAAGTTGCTAAAGTCATTGTATATTCTAATTTTATGCAAACTGATTGTGTCCATTTTTCATTTGTTGTTTATCAGTGATTTGACATAACAATATAATAACATAGTATATTCTAACTTTATGCAATCTGATTGTGCCAATTTTTTATTTGTTACATATCATTAATTTTACATAACAATATAATAGTGCGAGTGATTTTGAAAAAGAATTTATGAAGTTACTAAAATCATTCTATAATCTAACTTTATTCAAATTCATTGTACCCATTTTTCATTTATTACGTATGAGTAATTTGACATAACAATATAATAAGTGTGACTGATTTTGAAAAGCTTAGCAATTTATACTATTTTGAAATTATGAATTCAGTAAGAGCACAAGTATTCTTTTAGAATTAATAGGAAATTGGATGTCAATTTGTTTAAGTGGACCTTCATGATATTTTAATAACACAAGATTCATAGAATTGGGCTTATCCTAGCTATTATAGTTTAAATTAACCTTGAACTATGCTTGGTTTTTAATCTTTCCTCATGCCTCATTAGTTGCCTATATATCCTCTCCACATAAGATTGTTTTGACTATTATCTCTTCACTTAGAAGGGTATTTTTTGGTATTACACAATGGGTTAATATATCATGTGAGGGTCAAGTTTGACCAATTTAGTTATGCCGACAACTTTGACTAAAGCGGACTTGTCATCTTTTCAATAAGTTATTTGTAGATGTAAGTGGTGGGATGCCTTTGTCTAGACTAATGTAAAGGAAAATAATGATAATTGGATCATATGTATTAACTCTAAAAGGATTTGGGATGAAAACTAGTTGTATGATTTTTGAACATACCACAATCAATTGGCTACAAACTGAAGACATTTCATTAGACTCAGGATATCTCATACACTTAATTTTTTGGTTTTTCTATGAGAAATGTTACCCCTAAGATGAGTTATGAATCCACTAGAATAAATTCTTAATATCTAGCTCTAAGTCATCTTACTCATCCCATCCACTTACTCATCCCATAACCTACAAATACTCTTAGGTGAAAGAAAATCTTGTACAACTATCCGAGTCCACCATCATGCTTACCCTTCAACCTACAAACAATTCACAAAATTAGGAATGCGATTCCCTTTTTCCTAAGAAATTGTTGAGTCTATTCCCCTGTATTAATTATTCTAAACTAATATGCTTCTAGAGTCATACTACAAATTTCACAATTATTTTCAACACATCCCAAACAAAAAAGGTATAAAAAATGATATATATATATATATATATATATATATATATATATATATATACCACATTTTAAGGCATAAATCTTGTTTCATTTAATTATGAATCTGAAGTTCATAAACTTGTCAAATGACTCAAACAATATATGCAAACTTAGGCCAATTGTAGTGTCTTATTTAAATAAAGTAAACTTATTCCTGTAACGACCCCCATCATTAGGACAACATGCGACACATTACCAGTGAAATATGTATTATTATTATTATTATTATATATTTTTTAAAAGAGGGAAAGTAATCACAACAATAGTCAATCAACGGAACTAGAATATGAACACAACACATGCAATTCAAGCAATAAATGAACATAACGACCCATCTTACTAGCACATCGTGCTGCTGGATGTAACATACGGAAATCAAAGACAAAATTAAAACGACTAAGCTAACTGCCAACATTAGATCAACCCACGCAACCAACATAAATGAGACATATGACTAGAACCCTTATAGCGAGCGAGAAAAGTCACAAAATGTTACAGAACAAGGTACCAAACATGAATTTCAACAACCACTTCACCTTAAATGGGAAGTGCATGACCTAGCCAGGTTTTGTGTATGCTTCTCATTCAATCCGCACTACGAGTCCTTCGAAGGAATCATGTCGCCACAATGCGACAAGAACACTTGGATAGCGCTATAATAACATCGTTGGAATAACATTATCACTTGTAATAAAATCGCCATAATAAATTTATCACTGTAATAAAATCGCCATAATACATTGTTGGAATGAAATCGCTTGAATAAAATTATCGCTGGAATAAAATTACCACTGAAATAAAATTATCACTGTAATAAAATTTGTAATAGAATTATCGCTTTTGATCAATTGCCAATCATTCGAATAGAAACACAGAGATTTATCATTCAACGACATGAAGATTTTTCATCCAAAACGTTGGGATTTATCAATCAAAATGTAGAGATGAAATTTTGGGAAGGACGCATGGATTATGCATAAAAGAAAAAAACGAAAAATGAGAGATTAATCATAAGAGAAAAACGTAGAGATAGGTAAGGGATTGATAGCTGGGATAAAATTTATCCTTCACTTATTATCCATGCACATAAAAGTAGGGCATTTAAATCTTAGTCTTAAACACCATAGTGAATATAGTCGATTAGGCTCCTTGCTGACTTCTCAGGCATGCATTAATAACTTAAAGGATAAGGGACAAAAGATAAAAACACAATTTTTCTTCCTATTTAATCAATAAAAGCAAACACAAAGAAGTCATTTGATTCCAAGTTTTGGTTCACCATGGGAAATCAATTCAAAACACAACGAGCATAAGGATGGGATGACTCTAAGTTCTATGATCATAAAACTCTAGGCTCATCAAGAAAATTTGTTGAATATAAGAATGAAATATCTGGATAGTGTTACGCTGAATAAAACATAAAACTTAATACAATAGAAGTACATTAATCAAGGCACAGGAACAACACTTAAACTACAATTCAATACAAATGTACACATGCATACTGTAGCCAAAGGAGAAACCTTTGAAGTCTTTGTCCTTCACGTGCTCTGTCCAACTCCCGCTTGCCAATCAATGTGACCTCACCGATACCTCCGAGCCAACTCTAGGGGTACTCTTCTTCCCCCTGAGCCACCCGAGCCACAAAGGGGCCATGCACATAATACAAGAGAAATCTAGGACCCATCTCGCCAGGCAAGGTCGAGCTACCACTCGTTACCTGAGCTGTGAATCCCAACTCCCACAAGAGAAAGTTCATTCAAGCTTAAATTTCAACACCGTAACATTAAGCAAAGTAGATTCGTTCATACTCCTCCTCCACCATCTATTTTATAGAGTTTTCATGTAATTATTTTTCCAAATTCTCATTAAATTCCTTTTTTATTTAATTAATTTCGAAAAATCTCCCCAGCAGACATGTTGCTCGATCCCGTAGTTGCACCACCATTTTATTAATTAATTAAATGATACTATTTCCCTCACCCACCAAGAGAATTCCCAAAAACGCTCCTCGGTGTCCCAATATTCCCTTACAATTCTTAAATGACTTACGGCTTACTTAATTACTAGTTGAGTTCATAATTAGAAAGTTCCAAAGGCTAGATTCCTTACTAAGTTAGATATTCATCTCTTTCTTTAAGTTTCCCCCTTTTTTTAAGTTTCATTTTTTCTTTCAGTTTCCTTTTCTTTTAAGTTTCCCCTTTTTATAACTAAGTTTAGAATTAGTAGTTTAAATAAACAACCATTTACTCTTTTTATGAATTTAATCCTCCATTATAATTTCCTTTTTTTTTTTCTTTAATAATTAAAGTTTGAATTTCTTTTATTAGTTATAAAAGAATGTTTAGTGAATTGAATTTTATAAAAATAATCTTAGTGAATTAACATTTTATAAAAGAACCTTAGTGAATTAAAATTTTATACCAAGAACCTTAGGGAATCTAAATTTCCACTTTAATCTGGTTATACATCTAATTAGTTGTTTTTTTTTTGTTCCAATGTTCTACTCAAACCTAGGTCTTTAATTCACTAGGCCTGGCGACAATTCTTATGGAAAAATGTTATTCATTAAACTTTACTTATCGCATCATTCATTTTAAGGCCGACTAGGTTTATTCACTTACCAGTTAAAATCGCGACGTGCCCTTTAAAACACACTACGTTCTCAAAGGCTGCCACTCGACTCTTTTTGTTTTCCTTGTACGACGTGCCCTTCAAGACACACTACATGATCCAAGGGTTCCACTTGCCTCTTTCTTCTTTCCTAGCATGACGTTCCCTTTAAGACGCACTACGTGCTCCAAGGGTGCCACTCTCCTCTTGACTTAATTTGGTAGACATCAACTCTCAAGTCAATACTCCACCATGTGACCTTGTGGGATACTAAGGACCTCTAGGGACTAAGGCCCCTGCCTTATTGCTTGCCCTTTAGAATCATCGTGAGCAACTATGAGAGTCTTCCCTCGGGTCATCGTGGGTCTTCTCGAACTAGGTAATTGTTAACCTATAGTTCAAGCCACGACAAGAGTGCCAGTAAGATATTGTAGAGCTACTGCCACACCTCTGTCTCAATGTCTCTGGTTGTTGTGCATGACCCCTCTACTCCAAATGTGAGTTTTGGTTGGCAAGATATCGTCAGCCTACATCCATCAATGAATCATGTCATAACTAATAATAAATCATCATAACATCTAATCATATGTACATATGTCACATCAACAATATTCAAACCCAACAGTCCACTCCTTGACTTGATCCAGAGTCCAAGGGGTTTCATTGATGCCTCTGCAGCCTAAATGTCCAAAGTCCTGCACACTCAAGATAAACTAGTCAATAGAACATACCTATTTAAATAGAAAAAGATAACATATCATCAAATCAATAATATCTCATAATTAGTATCAAGACGACCAATAGTATAATAACCCAGATCACTTGCTCGCAAGTGTCCTCAAAGAATAAGTTCGCTCGGTGCGTGTAAGAGCTAGATGCTACATAAAGAGAGTGAGATGAGGGTGGTATTGTGGGTTGGGTGAATACATCTGAAAATTCTTTGAGTGAGGGAGCCATGGAAGGAGGTACATGAGTATTCTGATTATTTGGGTCAATGGGGCGAAGAAAGAAAAAAGAGATGAATCGGTTCCCACTGACTTGATCAAGGGATGCTTGGTTAGTAATATGTTGGGTGGATTTAAGAGGAGAAGAAGATAGCACATAGGTGCATCTGACAAGTTGCAAGTGATATTGATGAGATTTGGCATGGTACATAGCTTGTCGGGCATGTTGGTAGGGAAGTCTTGATAAACATTCAACACAGTCAAGAGGGGAGACATTGCATGTGACTCTATCCTTAA
>JASDQU010790056.1:102797-126823 GCA_032191745.1 Picea mariana | reverse complement strand
ACAAATACCATCTCATCTGACCTACCACTAAAATTGAGAGAGTCGATGTCTTCTGAATAGAGTTAAAACCTCACCTTAAATTTTCTTTTACTACCAGTGATAGCACTATCCGTATGACTTTTATGCCCATCTGGCATTCCATTTTGCTCTTGATTTATTGTGGTAGGTTCTAGGTTCCCTTTTGCATATAGTAGCAAAAAATTAATTAAATGGAGGGATAGTCATTTTAGCAATAAAAATTAATACCCGTTTGGAAGTGTAGGATTTCTTTAAATGGCAGTTATGGCCATGACTATAAATTATTATTAACTAAACCTTAACCTTTAGACCACTATTCCGACCTGTGCGTTGCTAATGTGGACAACATTTACACCTGCGAAGTCCTTATGTTCTTTTTATTTTTCCTTTTATTTGTTTCCCAACAGAAATTTCATTTAGAGCGACTTGCCTTTGGCTGCGAGCCATCACCTTTTTCCAGCCCTTGGACAGTACTGGGCCTATCAGGTGGACAACACTGATTTGGTTCTTCATGGTTCTCACTGTGGGGTGACAGGTTTCCAATGCCTCACCGATCTTTAACTATTCCTTGTTTTTAATTTATTCTGTCTTGCTCCAAATTGTAGGCATGAATTATGGGTACATAATTATCGAATGTTGAATTATAAATTTAGATACTAGAGTTAATGTTAACATTAATTTTATAAGGCTTGCGTTAAATAATTTTAGGGAATTGCGTCAAATATGGATTTGTAATCATTGCGTCGTTGAGTTAATTATTGATTCATGCTTACTGGCTATCGATTTATAAACTGCTCATTGAGTTAATGTTAAATTTAGCTTTAAATGATAATTTACAGCTATTTAATATTTTGATTATAATTAATGAATGAGTAAAAGATTTTAGAAGATTGTGTTAATTATTGAATTATAATTATGGATTAATGTCAATTTTTGCTTAAATGATGATTTACATCTATTCATTATTTGATTATAATTGATGAATGAGTTAAATGATTTTAGAAGATTGCATTACTTATTGAATTATAATTATAGATTAAATGATAATTTTTCTTTAATTGATAATTTATAACAAATCATTATTTTTACGATTGTAACTAATGATTAATTATGTTATTCAATGTTAATCCAGTCAAGTTCAGACTTGCTCAATAAGGTCCTTTAAATGTTGAATTAGAGGGTAACCTTGATGACCAATTTGATCTAAAAGTTGCGCAATCTAATGGCCTTAAGACTAGTGTAGATTGTACCTTAATGATATTTTCATTTAAATGTGTTAAGTGAGATCGTGCTAGACGATTAAATTAGACTGCATTTATGACTAGATTGGCTCGACGAATAATCGGGATAGTGGCGAAGTCGTTGCTCATGTTTCTTGTTAAGGGTGCAGTTGTTCTTTTTAATTAATGTGGTATTGGGTTGTAACTTGTGTAGTGCTTAGTATGCTTGTGTTGGGTGGGTTGTAGACACCTCCATGTTCCTCAGAACAGTCGCCAACCCTGAGACCTTAAATGGTTAAAATCAATTGGAACCTGGGCTTGAGCGTTGCTTAGGTGTCTTGGAGGTCCTAACCATTGCAAGGTAGGATGGGCGGGTAGTCGGTCTTTTAATTGTTGTTAGATTGCGTTCATTTCTTGCATAGGTTTATGTGCATCTTATATCCTTATGTTGTCATTTCATTGCATGCGCCATGTTCGTCGTCTTATGGCGACGCATAGTCGATTGTAATTTTTATCCTTGTACACACACACCCACAGACAAAAAAAAAGTGCACTTGTTATAAGAGGTTTGTCGTCGTAACGAGGAGGTTCGTTACATATGGTATCAGAATGAGTTCGACCGGTGACTTGGGATCACTACGAATTTCGTTGACATGATTGGATTATCCTATTGCTAATCGAGTTGATTGTGTGAGTGTAGGTGATCATGGTTAGAGGATGCCGCAGAGGTAGATGACGGGGTGTTAGGGGAGGAGGCGCGATGCCTCCAGTAGCATCCAGGCCTGAGGGGTATAACAACCAGGGAGGCAAGCAGGTTCTCAGGTGGGAGCAGATAGTAGTTGGGGATGTAGTCGGGATGATGAGATATTTTCAGCACATGTCCAAGGCACTGATCAGCCATTTGGACAGAGATGAGGCTAGGGCGGCGGCACCCGCTGAAGTTCCACCATGTGCACCAGTTGTTACTGGTAGCATTCAACGTGAACTTGAGAAGGTCAAATTTCTCGAGTTCTTTGGAGCCTCGAACAGTGCAGCCACCAACGCATGGTTGGAGAACAAGGCGATGTGCTTCACACTTCGTGATTATACCTCCAACATGAAGGTCCGCATGGCGGTCTTTCAACTAAAGGGGAGCGCTCTTCTATGGTGGAAGACGCTCCTACCACAGTTGAACATGGTCGTCGAAGACGTGTCATGGGAATTGTTCGAGGAACAGTTCCAAGAGAGATACCTTTTAGAGGAATTCATTGAGTGACAGTTCAATGAGTTCAATGCCTTATGATAACGAGGTTGTACGATGCCCGAGTACGAGGTGTGTTTCATGGAGCTGCTCCGGTATGCCTCGCACCTTAAAATTGAAAAAATTAAGGTCAACAGGTTTGTGTTCGGACTTAAAGGCAGCCTACGTACAAAGGTTAGGATTTTGATGCCTCAAACCTTGCACAATGTTGTCCAGAAGGCCCTCATAGCAAAGGAGGAGCTTATCAGTGGGGGTTAGACCAGGACTCTAGTGAGACCAGCAAGATAGGTTTCATCTGGAACACGACAGCACCAGACACCAACGAGACATATGTCGGGATATCATGGGTTCCAGAGGGGATCCACTTTCACCAAACCCCAAGGACCGTCGCATCAACAACGAACACCTTATAGGGGACCACAACATCAGTAGCATCATCTCTCATAACAACAGTAGTTTAGGCCTGTTCAACAGAACAGACCAGGGTCCCACGCTATTAGGCTGTTATCTTCTACTTCAGGTACCAGGACTAATGGGCCGAAGAAGGGGTGTTGGACGTGTGGGGAGACACACTACCAACATGACTATGTTGTGGAGAGGACCAGAGTGTACAAATTAGTCGGACCCACTATAGTGGGAGATATGGGCAATGCCCATCGGATTCATGCAGTGGTGAATAACCGCCAGGCAGAGCACCAGTCGACTGTGCTCAAGACGACATGTACTGTCACTGACCAGACCCTTAGTATTTTGATTGATCCCGGTGTTACTGAGAGTTTCATTTCTGGTGCAACGCTAAAAAGGATTAAGGTAAAGGCAGTTGAACAGGACAAGTTTATCTTCGTAGAGATGGATTGGGGAGCCAAACAGAAGGTTGGAGGAAAGGTTATGGGATGTGCCCTTAACCTGGGAGAGTTTGTCACAAGGGCCAACTTGTACGTCACGATCTTAGGATCTTATGACGTCGTGATAGGTATGGATTGGTTGGAATCGCATGAGGCGATACTCAACTATAAGACAAAACGGTTAAGCTTGATCGATGATGACAGATAGAGATGTGTGATTGTAGGATGGAACCAGGGAGTTTCCCTGAGTTTCATCTCTTCCTTACAGTGACGAAAGAGTATTCGCAAGGGGTGAAAGCATTATGCAATCCTTGCGTTAAATGAAAAGGGAGTAGCAATAGGTCTTGATCACCTTTCGGTGGTGAGAGAGTTTGCGGATGTGTTTCCAGAGGAGTTACCTGGGATGTTGCCGGAGAGGGAATTGGAGTTTACCATAGACCTAAATCTGGGGACTGAATCGATAGTGAAAATTCCTTATCGAATGTCGACCCCAAAGTTACAAGAGTTGAAAATGAAACTAAAGGAGTTGTCGGATCTAGGAATGATATGTCCTAGTGTGTCACCATGGGGTGCACCGGTTCTTTTCATACGAAAGAAGGACGGATCGTGGAGGCTTTGCATTAAATACCATCAACTGGACAAGGCTATGATCAAGAATCAATATCCCTTGCCGAGAATTGATGATCTCTTCAATCAAATGAAGGGTGCAACAGTGTTCTCCAAGATTGATTTGTGATCAGGGTATCACCAGTTGCAGATCAAGGAGGATGGCATCCCTAAGACCGCCTTTAAGATGAGTTTTGGACATTATGAGTTTACTATTTTACCGTTTGGACTGACAAACGCCCCAGGGGTATTTATGAGTTTGATGAACGGGGTGTTCCAAGAGTATTTGGACAAGTTCGTCCAAGTATTCATTGACGATATTTTGATCTACTCTCGGATGACAGAGGAGCATGATGAGCACTTGCGCTTGGCTTTCCAAATGCTCTTTTTATCAATCGATCATTCACTACTTAGGGCATGTCATCTTCGACGAAGGATTCGCCATGGATCCAGCCAAGGTCGAGGCTATTATGGAATGGCCTACGCCGATGAATTTCACAGAAGTGCATAGCTTTATGGGTTTAGCAGGATGCTATTGATGATTTGTCGAGGGATTTTTGAAAATAGAAAATCCGATCACGGAATTGCAGAAGAAAAACAAGAAGTTTGTTTGGACCGAGAAATGCACAGAAGCATTTCAAAGGCTTAAAGATTTGTTGACAACATCGCTGATACTAAAGGTCCCCGACATGGATACAGACTTCTTGGTATGCACAGATGCATCCAAGGAAGGTTTAGGCGGAGTCTTGATGCAAGACGGACGAGTGATTGCTTACATTTCGAGGAAACTAAGAAGTCATGAGGAGAACTACACGACACACAATTTGGATTTATTAGCCATCGTATATGCCTTGAAGGTTTGGAGACACTACCTTGTTGGACAAAAATTTGAACTAAAGACCGATCATTGTGGACTACAACACATTTTTATGCAAAGCGACCTGAATGCACGACAACGACATTCGTCGGAATTGATTAGCGACTACAACTTTGAGATTACTTACATAAAGGGAATAATGAACCGTGTGGCGGATGCTCTAAGTCGGAGGCCACGCATCTTTTCGGTGTTGCCTCTTCAGACGAATCTACGTGAAAAGATTCTAAATTTACAGTGTGACGATGATTTGTACAAAGAGGTCGAGGGTTTTCTCGGACAAAACACAATTATGGTACCGTGATATGAGGAATTTTCATTTGATAGTGATCGGTTATTGAGGTTTAAAAGTCAGATTTACGTACTGCCAAATGATGAGTTGAGGATGTTGATCCTGAGAGAGGCTCATAGAGCAGTTTACATGGCTCACCCGAGAGTCATGAAGATGAGGGCATACCTTAAGCCCTTATTCTTATGGAAGGGAATGAAGGCCGACATAGTCAACTATGTGGCCAGATGTCTTGAGTGTTAGTAGGTAAAGGATGAACACAAACACCTAGCAGGATTACTTCAACCACATGCCATTCCGGAATCAAAATGGGAGGTTATTTTGATGGATTTTATTGTTGGATTTCCACTGACGGCCAGAAGACATGACTCAATTTTTGTAGTAGTAGACACTCTGATGAAGAGTGCTCACTTTATTCCTATGTGTACGACGTATCAGGCACCTGACATAGCTAGAGTATTCATCAGTGAGATTATGAGGTTGCATGGCGTGCCTAAAAAGATTATATCCGATCGAGGATCAATGTTTATTGGATGATTTTGGATGATTTTCCAAGAGGCCTTGGGAACCTAACTTAACTTTAGTACTGCATATCACCTGGAGACTGACGGGTAGACCGAACGAATGAACCAAACCTTGGAGGACATGTTGCACATGTATGTGATTGACCAACAAAAGAATTGGGAGAAATTCTTTCCTCTAGTAGAGTTCGCTTACAACAACAGTTACCAGAGCACCATTAAGATGGCGACTTTCGAGTTTCTTTTTGGGAAACCATGTCGAACACACTTGAGTTGGGATCATATTAAGGATAGGGTCCTGGTAGGACCATAAGAAATCCAAGAAATCGAAGAGCAAATGCAAACCATAAGACAAAGGATTAAAGAAGCACAGGATCGACATAAGAGTTATGTCGATGCGCACCAAGTCGACCGTAGTTACGAGGTCAGCGATCGAGTCTTCTTGTAGGTTAAACCACATAAGAGTTCGATCAAGTTTGGAAAGGGAGCTAAAATCTCTCCTATGTTCGTGGGACCTTTCGATATTGTGGAAAGAAAGGGGCTTGTGGCCTATTGACTAGCCTTGCCTGAATCTTTGAGATGTATTCACGATTTTTTTCATGTATCTGTTTTGAGACATTATATTAGTGATCCTACACATGTGTTTGACATGAGTTCCTTGTAGGTATCAGACGAGGGAGCGCTCATGGCTGAGCCAGTCCGCATCTTAGATCACTGCATTCGAGAGTTACGACGTCGAAAGGTAGATCAGTTCAAGGTCCAGTGGGACAATTATAGTCTGCAGTCGACGACTTGGGAGGATGCATATGATATGCGCCAGCAGTTTCCATTTTTGTTTGATAGATAGACATATGACACTGGATACACTTATTTCGGCATTTATACTGTGAAACTTTGGGACAGATTTTAGACCAAGAGGGGGTGTATGTAACATCCCGCTCTGGTGCACTGAGAAAACTTATTCTTTGAGGATACTTGCTCGCAAGTGATCCAGACTATTATGATTTTAAAACATTTGTCCTTGATTATGATGCATTATGGTAGATGACATGATGTTTTACTGTATTGACATAGACAGGTGTTATTGACTCGGTTTTACTAAGTGTGAAGGGTTTTGTACCTTTAGAATGTAGAGGCATCGATGAAACCCCTTGGACTTCGGATCGAGTCAGGGAGTGTGCTATTAGGGTTTGATTGTTTTACTGTGATTTTAGTACATTTTATTAGATGATATGATGTGGACATGTCTGACATGATTGTTTATGATGCAGGCCGACGATAGCTTACCGACTAGACTCACATATGGAGTAAAGGGGCCACACACGACTACCAGAGAGGTTGAGGGAGAGGTGTGGACAACAGCCCTGCCAAAACCTACTAGAACTCCCGTCGTGGCTCAAACTGTAGGTTAATGATTATCTAGTTTGACAGGACCCACGATGATGTGAGGGCAGACTACGACAGTCACTCACGATGATTCTAAGGGGTGCACGATAAGGTGGGGGACTTATTCCTTAGAATCCCTTAATCTCCCACAAATTCACCTAGCGGAGTGTTGACTCCAGGGGTTATTGATGTCTATGAATCAGTCAAGAGGTGAGTGGCACCCTTGGAGCACATGGTGCATCCTAAAGGGTAGGTCGTGCAAAAGAAACACTAGAGGCGAGTGGGACCCTTGGAGCACGTAGTGCGTCCTGAAGGGCACGTCGCATTGATGATGTTAAAGGAACGAACCTAAATGGCCCTAATACTAATATCTCATAAGAAATTATAAAACGAATCCCCTAATTAAAATGTCGCCTAGTTCAAAATCTAAGTCCTAAGTCTAAAACTTCGCTAGGGGTAAAATTTTGTCTACCCGTAAGAAATTATCTCTCTAAAAATAAAATAATAAAGTTTAAAATAAAAACCACTTAAGGATAAATGTGGACTTCATAAAATTTTGGTTAAATGAAGAGAGTAAGAACTTAAATAAAATATATGAAAAAAAAAGGGGGGTAAAGAAGAATTTAATTTTTAACTTATGAAAATATAAAAGATATTAAATTATTAATAAAAAGGAAAAAAGGTTAATTTGTGCAATTGTCATTTTGGCTCTAATAAAAGGGGAAAGAAGGGAATAATAAAAATTTAGGAAACTAAAGAGTGGAGGAAACATAATAAGGGAAAGAAGGGAACTTATGGTAAAAAGCGAGGTCAACTTAGTAAAGAATCTGCAATAAAGAACCTTCTAAATTGAACTAAATTAGCAACATCATTTTAGGGAAAGTATTTAAAACCTGTAAGGGAATCTAGGGACAACTACGAGTAAAAATAGGAGTAACTCTAGGTGGGTGAGGGAAATAAGAAAATCTAATAAATTAAATAAAATAGTTAATGGAGAAATGTGGGGGATGAATGACACTTGTACAAAAATGAATTTTTAGAAGATTTTATTAAAACTTAAAGTAAATGAAATTTAGGGAAAGTTTGGAAGTTATAAAACTCTATAAAAGAGAGGAAGGAGGAGGAAGAAGGGGATCGACTATTAGCGTAATATTACGCTGTCGGATTTGTGACTTGACTGATTACTTGTGGGGAGTTGGGATTTCCCAGCTCATATAGGAGTGGTAGCTTGGTCTTATGATGCGAGCTGGGAAGCTAGGCGTACCATGTGGATAGTGTGTGGCCCTTTTGCGGCTTGGGGGGCTAAGGGGAAAGAAAAATACCCATAGCAAAGGCTGGGAGGTACCGGTGTAGTCTCGACGGTCGGCGAGCGAGAGCGGCATGGAGCGCGTAGACCTCATTCAAAATGGGCGATCAGGCCACGATACACTTTTTTGATTTTTAGAGTAGAATGCATTAGGATTTATGATTTAGATCTGCATGTCTATTGGGAATTCTGGAAGGAAGAAATTTTAACTTCAATCGGTGTTGGATCTTGCTGGACTGAACAATTTTTCTTTATTTACTTACTCCGACGAAATCTTGTGTACTTATCATTGTTGTAAAAAATTTACTGTGTAAATTTTGAGTAAACTCTAGCCTGCCATTTATCATTTCGTCTCCCTTCCCAATTTAGCACCAGTTGGCTTTTAGCAGTGAAAAAAATAAAAATAAAGTACCATTCTTAGTTTTTGAATCTTTCTCAGTAGAGTTATCGAAAGATGTTACCATTACAAAATAATGACTGATAGTTCTAAATCTCTGGGATCACATTATTTAGTTTTAGTGCCGGATAGTTTTTAGCAATAACGTAAAAATAAACAATATTTTGTTGAGCAATCAAGCCAAGGTGCCACCCTTTTTTTTTCTTGATGTCTCAAGGCCATTTATATTATTGTTATCCGTGTTCGAAAGAGATCCACGCTCTCATAAATGTTGCTGCAAAATACACAAATTTGTACCTTCTTAAGAAAGGAAGCATGATTATTTAATCATGCTGAAGTCAGTCCAACAAGTACTGATCTCTGTGTAAGTCATAAAGCACAGTGCCATTTATATCAAAATAATGGAAGATTTGTCCCAGACAAGGTTCATGCATATCCTTGAGACACGATAACAAGGAATCAAATGAACGTGTCCTTTAAATTCTTCCAGATTGGTTCTAGGCTTAGATCAGCGACTCAAAGATCCATGGAGCTCACAACAATATTGATGTTACTGTATTTTCCTTTTTAAACGACAAGAACCTGGACTGTAATACTTTCGTAATAGAAAAATTTATACCAATGAAGCTCCCATAGACTGAAAACATCTCTTGCTCAGAATTCTAAAAGAAAACCTATATTACTTAGGTAACTATGCAAAAAGCTGAGATTGGTGTCAATGACACTGAATAGTCTTCCTCAAATCCCTACACATAACCTTTATTTTGAGAAAGATACTGCATCCCTACCACCAAAAATCAAATCAAGCACCCACACACGAGAACAACGATCACTTTAGTAGCAGAAATGTCTGGATACAAGCAGATAACAAAGAGGCTAGAATCTTTTAGAAAAGGTCTAATATCTAGCTCTTGAGTCCAAGCACTTCGGTCCTGGATGTGGATCTGCCAATACATATGAGCTATGGAATTTGGGTGCATCATGCCTTCTTGAGGTTCCTTTGACCTGAAGGAATAAACAAATACCATCTCATCCCAGCTACCACTAAAATTGAGAGAGTCGGCGTCTTCTGAACAGAGTTAAAACCCCACCTTAAATTTTCTTTTACTAGCAGCGATAACACTGTCCGTATGACTTTTATGCGGATATGGTGTTCTAGTTTTCTCTTGATTTATTGTGGTAGGTTTCAGGTTCCCTTTTGGATAAACAAATTAATTAAATGGAGGGACAGTCGTTTTAGCAGTAAAAATTAATACCCGTCTGCAAGTACGAGATTTCTTTAAATGGCAGTTATGGCCACGGCTATAAATTTCTCTTAGCTAAACCTTAACCTTTAGACCACTGTGCCGACCTGTGCATTGCTAATGTGGACATCATTTACACCTAAGAAATCCTTATGTTCTTTTTATTTTTCATTTTATTTGTTTCCCAACAGAAATTTCATTTACAACAATTTTCCTTTGGTTGCGAGCCATTGCCTTTTTCCAGCCCTTGGACAGCGTTGGGCCTGTCAGGTGGACAACACTAATTTGGTTCTTCATGGTTCTGACTGTGGGGTGACAGGTTTCCAATGCCACTCTGATCTTTAACTATTCCTTGCTTTTAATTTATTTTGTCTTGCTCCAAATTGTAGGCATGAATTATGGGTTCATAATTATCGAATGTTGAATTATAAATTTAGATCCTCGAGTTAATGTTAACATTAATTTTATAAGGCTTGTGTTAAATACTTTTAGGGTATTGCGTCAAATATGGGTTTGTAATCATTGCGTCGTTGAGTTAATTATTGATTCATTCTTATTGACTATCGATTTATAAACTGCTCATTGAGTTAATGTTAAATTTAGCTTTAAATGATAATTTACAGCTATTCAATATTTTGATTATAATTAATGAATGAGTAAAAGATTTTAGAAGATTGCGTTAATTATTGAATTATAATTATGGATTAATGTTAATTTTTTCTTAAATGATGATTTACATCTATTCATTATTTGATTATAATTAATGAATGAGTTAAATGATTTTAGAAGATTGCGTTACTTATTGAATTATAATTATAGATTAAATGATAATTTTTCTTTAATTGATAATTTATAACTAATCATTATTTTTACGATTGTAACTAATGATTAATTATGTTATTCAATGTTAATCCAGTCAAGTTCAGACTTGCACAATAATGTCCTTTAAATGATGAATTAGAGGGCAACCTCGATGACCAATTTGATCTAAAAGTTGTGCAATCTAATGGCCTTAAGACTAATGTAGATTGTACCTTAATGATATTTTCATTTAGACGTGTTAAGTGAGCTCGTGCTAGACGATTAACTTAGACTTCATTTATGACTAGCTTGGCTCGACGAATAATGAGGATAGTGGCGAAGTCGTTGCTCATGTTTCCTGTTAAGGGTGTGGTTGTTCTTTTTAATTAATGTGGTATTGGGTTGTAACTTGTGTTGTGCTTGGTATGCTTGTGTCGGGTGGGTTGTAGCACCTCCATGTTCCTCAGAACAGTCGCCAGCCCTGAGACCTTAAATGGTTAAAATTGATGGGAACCTGGGCTTGAGCATTGCTTATGTGTCTTGGAGGTCCTAACCATTGCAGGGTAGGATGGGCGGGTAGTCAGTCTTTTAATTGTCGGTTGATTGCATTCATTGCTTGCAGAGGTTTAAGTGCATCCTAGATCCTTATGTTGTCATTGCATAACATGTGTCATGTTCGTCGTCATATGGTGACGCAGAGTTGATTGTAATTTTAATCCTTGCACACACACACCCACACAGAAAAAAAAAAGGTGCACTTGTTATGAGAGGTTTGTCATCGTAACGAGGAGGTTCGTTACAGGCAACTAATGAGGCATGAGGAAAGATTAAAAACCAAGCATAGTTGAAGGTTAATTTAAACTATAATAACTAGGATAAGCCCAATTCTATGAATCTTGTGTTATTAAAATATCATGAAGGTCCACTTAAACAAACTGACATCCAATTTTCTATTAATTCTAAAAGAATACTTGTCCCTGAATTCATAATTTCAAAATAGTATAAATTGTTAAGCTTTTCAAAGCCACTCACACTATTATATTGTTATGCCAAATTACTCATAAGTAAAAAATGAAAAATGGGTACAATGAGTTTGCATAAAGTTAGATTATAGAATGATTTTAGTAACTTCATAAATTCTTTTTCAAAATAACTCACACTATTATATTGTTATGTCAAATTAATTATGTCGAAAGGCGTATACCTATTGGAGATGGGCACAATTAATGATCTTTTAATCTTAAATTCTAATCTGATGGTTATGCATTGAAGATGCTAGCTTACTCTTAGTCATCCTGCAAAATCAAAGTGTCAGATTTATTGTTGATAATTTCTTTGCATTTATAAATGCATCCGTTAACCTGATTACTTTTTAACATTTACTTAATCATATTAAGAAATTACTGTAACATCATATGATTGCCACGTTTAAATGATTAACTTTTGAAATTCTTCAATTGTCTAGTTTCTTCATGCATGGGCCTGGCATTTTTACAGAGTTTTTTTTAACCTGACATTTTTACTGAGTTTCTTTAACGCAAGAGTGTTTTTTATCAGCCGTCCTTCGATGTTCCCCAGTCCCGAGTTAGAGGTTGTGCTAGTGATAAGTAACAAATAAAAAATTGACATAATCAGATTGCATAAACTTAGAATATACTATGTTATTATATTGTTATGTCAAATTACTGATAAGCAACAAATAAAAAATGCAACAAATGAAAAATGGACACAATCAGTTTGCATAAAGTTAGAATATACAATGACTTTAGTAACTTCATAAATTTCATTACATGCCTGTCATGGCCTCTGTCAGCAAGCCTAAGGTCTTCCATAGGATTAACATAAACAACAGAAAATGAACAATAACAACTATAGTCATATTCGTATTCATTGCGAGGCCGCTTGGCTGGTGCGGAGCTGGGCCAGTCGCTTGCTCTCTCATATCCTGTTGGTCGGAATCTTGTGTCACCTATGTTTCTCTCTCTTATAGGCCGAACAGTATCAAAAAACCGTTGCAACCTAATACAACACTATAGTATCAAAAACCCGTTTCCCCGAAAATACCCAAAACGAACCCTTCAATGCTAAAGCTCAAAGCTACTATAGACTTTTTGTTGTAGATACGAAGTAGAGAGAAAGTTGACTATGTATTTATTGTCGTATTAGTTTAACTGTTATATTGTCGGTTTTCGGCATGTGGCACATGCCAAACATTACTGTCCGTCAACAGAGCCCTCATTTCCAATTTGAATTGAAATTTACACATTATTAGTGAAAGCACTATCCCCATACAAAAATACATTTGGAGTGGGTTTGTCTACCGTGATGCTAAGCGTGTCAACACTTTATTAGTGGAAAGAATTTTATTTTTAGTTAAACAAATTAAGGTTTTTCAAAAGTACTTCCCTTCACAAGAAATAAAACCAATTTCTTTTCTTACTAGCCTTTTTTCTAAAAGAAGGTTTTGTCCAATCATTTATGTTTAGATTTTGGGAATTTGTTGTGTTGACTTCTAAATTTGTAGATTTTCCTTACTCAATGGGTTTTTTGTCTTTGGATGTGGTATTGTTTATTACTTGGAAGGTGAGTTAGTGTATTGTGGGTGGTTCAATAGCTCTAGGTATCTTATGCTCTCTGGTTTTGTTTTATGGTAATGGGTTTTGTTGTGGGCATGGCATTTATGGAAGTCGTACTTGAACAACTGTTTTAAATCCTGGACAAGAAGCTTGTGGCTTGGGGCTTGGTTACATTGGTTATAGTGGTGTCTTGTTTGGTTTCAAAATAGAACCTTTTTGTAGGGAAATTAAATATATCATACATCTTCATATGGTAATATCTTAATCAAATCATTCTTCCGTTCACGGGTTATCGGTAAAAGTATGAAATCTATAACTCTTGTCGGACCACAACATAGATAGTCAATTTCCATCAACCAAACAACCAAGTGTCAGTTGCTTCTCATCATGGAAATACATAGGAAGGTCAAGGGGTGCACCAATGGAAGTAGAAGAAGAATCGCCACTCCAATGTGGAGGGCAGGAGGCCCAGAATATGAACCAATTGACATTTGATGTACTTCAAAATTGGCTTTTAGTTGGGACAATTTGTTAAGAAATTTTACTATCAAAAAATGTGGGATTTCTTGAAGGAGATATGTATGTTTCATAGTATATGAGTAGTATAATAAATATTGGATACAATAAAAAATCTTCTAACAAATCATTTGTATATGGTTGTTTTTGTTGGCACAACGTTTTATACAATATAAGTTTTTCTTAAAGAAAATGTTATGCGGTACACTAGAAAGTGTGCACCACTTCCTTGGCCACTCAAGATGAGGGGATGCTCCATAATTACTGTGGAAGTTCTCTTCAAAAATTTTTATTGTATTCATGTAGTATTTTTCAGCAATTTCTCCTGTAGTCTATTATTAGGTTTCATTTTAAGATATTATTAGGTTTCTTTTCAATTTACTAGATAACCATAGCATAGATAGGATCATTGAGAGAAACACAATCATAGAGTACAGAATCATTTATCTGGGGAAACCCTCAAGGCAAAGAAAACCCAACAAAACTTCTTTAATATAGATTCAATAAGAAAGTATAGCACCACAATAACTCTCTCTCTACGAGTGAATAACTACCATGATGCTAGACTAGAAAATAATCAAATACTAGAGAATATCCTCTCCAAGAAATCTGCCTCTCTCTTCTTCCTTCTTTTGACAACTGGTAACTGCATGCTTCCTTCTTGCACACTAGACGAGTGAGTTGAGTGAGTGAACAAATGAGTGGTTGGATTCCATTATTTATACAAACTGGAAAGCGTTGAAAGGAAGTGTCTCTTGACTGGTAGGGATGACTTGTCTTTCTGAGTGGTTAGAACCACTTTAATTTTCGTGCTAGACGACTTCTTAATTTTCATATTACAATTAGGGTTTCACCAATCCGCAAAAGGGGATTTGGTCAATTACAATGCCCGATATGATCAATCCACAAAAAGGGATTGATATAATGAATAATAGATCAATAATAAATATAATACTCTTTGTAGTTACAATACTTCAACCCTTCCCCTTAACAAGAAGGGTATTCTTTATCTTTTGATAGGTCACTCAATGTCATAATCAACTGGACAATATCATTTGGGCAATATCATCAACTCGACAACAATATCAAGTTGATAACATCATCAACTCAGTAATGACATCCAATGGATAACATCATCAACTCGACAATATCATCAACTGGGTAACAACATCAACTATATAACATGAGGCATCAATATAATCCAATTGGTCATCTCACATCATGATCACTGACTCGTTCTCCATGAATCCATATTAAAGAAGTTTTGTTCTCTTTATCTTCGTGAAGAAAATACTCTTTCTTTCTTTCATCTTCATGCAGAAGATACTCTTTCTTATCTTCACACAGAAGATATTCTATGAGTTTTTTTATTCCTTTTATGTTCTCCCTTCTCTTATGTACTTTTATGTTCGCCCGTATATTTATTTTCGGCTTAGTTTAAATTTTATGTTGTCTGTTTCGGGCACATGGCACATGCCAAACATGATCGTCCATCAATTGAGCCCTCATTTGCAATTTTAAATCTCAAAAATATCCTAGAGTTTGCAATTTACACATTATTAGTGAAAACACTATCCCCATACAAAAATACATTTGGAGTGGGTTGTTTTACCCTGATGTGAATCCCATCAAGACTTTATTAGTGGAAAACATTTTATTTTTTGTTAAAGACATTAAGGTTTTTGAAAATTACTTCCTTTCACGAGAGAGGAAACCAATTGGTAATTTGTGTTTAAGTAGTGAACAAAATGTTATATATAAAATACAACTTCTCTTTCCTTTTTCAAATTTCTCTTTTTATAGATTTTGGTAATTTGTTCTATTGAGTTTTAAACTTGTAGACTTTCCTTGCTCACTGGGTTTAATGTCTTTGGATGTGGTATTGTTTATAACTTGGAAGGTGAGTTAGTCTATTGTGGGTGGTCCAATAGCTCTAGGTATCTTATGCTCTATGGTTTTACTTTATGCTAATGGGTGTTTTTATGGGCATGGCATTTATGGAAGCCATACTTGCACAATTGTTTTAAATCCTGGACAAGAAGTTTGTGGCTTGGGGCTTGGTTACATTGGTTATAGTGGTGTCTTGTTTGGTTTCAAAATGGAACCTTCTTGCAGGGAATTCAATATATCATGCATCTTGATAAGGAAATATCTAAATCATAGCATTCTTCCCTTCACGGGTTATCAGTAAAAGTGGGAAATCTATAATGATCCTTCATCTAAGGCATTGAAAGTTTGGAAGAAGAATGCGAGTTTCTAAGATCATTTGTCAAACCACGACATACTCTCGTTGGACCATAACATACTCTTGTCGAACCACAACATAATGAGTCAATTTCCATCAACCAAACAACAAAGTGTTTGCTGCTTCTCATCATGGAAATACATAGGAAGGTAACGGGGTGCACCAACGGAAGTAGAATAAGAATCTCCACTCCAAAGTTGAGCACATGAGGCCTAGAATATGAATCAATTGACATTTGATGTACTTCAAAATTCCTTTTTAGTTGGGACACTTTGTTAAGAAATTTTACTGTAAGAAAATGTGGGATTTCCTGAAGGTGATATGTATCTTTCATAGTATATGAGCAGTAGAATAAATATTAGATATAATAAAAAATATTCTAACAAATCATTGGTAAAGGGTTGTTTTTGTTGGCACAGTGTTTTATATAATATATTTTTTTCTTATAGAAAATGTTATGTGGTACACCAAAAAGTGTGCACCGCTTCCTTGGCCACTCCGCAAAAGGGGATTTGGTCAATTACAATGCCTGACATGATCAATACACAAAAGGGGATTGATCTAAAGAATAATAGATCAATAATAAATTGAATACTCTTTGCAGTTACAATATTTAAACACTCCCCCTTAACAAGAAGAGTATTCTTTATCTTTTGATAGGTCACTGGTTGTCATCGTCAACTAAACAATATCATCTGGGCAATATCATCAACTGGATAACATCATCAACTCGGTAACGACATCCACTGGATAACATCATCAACTGGGCAATATCATCAACCGGGTAACAACATCAACTAGATAACATGAGGAATCAATATAATCAACTTGGTCATCTTGCATCATGATCACTGACTGGTTCTCGATGAATCAATATTAAAGAAGTTTGTTCTCCTTATCTTCACGCAGAGGATAGTCTTTCCTTCTTTCATCTTCATGCAAAAGATACTCTTTCTTATCTTCACACGGAAGATGTCTTGTTTTCACACAAAATATATTCTATGAGTTTTGTCATTCCTTTTATGTTCTCCCTTCTCTTATTTACTTTTATGCTCCCCATGTATTTATTGTCGGCTTAGTTTAAATGTTTTATTGCCAGTTTTGTGCACGTGGCACATGCCAAACATTATCGTCCATCAACTGAGCCCTCATTTCCAATTTCAAATCTCAAAAATATCCTAGAGTTTTAAATTTACACATTATTAGTGAAAACACTATCCCCATACAAAAATACATTTGGAGTGGGTTTGTTTACCGTGATGCTAAGCCCGTCAACACTTTATTAGTGGAAAACATTTTATTTTTCGTTAAACACATTAAGGTTTTTCAAAAGTAATTGGTTTCCTCTTCTTAGAAGCCTTTTTTCTAATAGAAGGTTTTTCCCAATCATTTATGTTTAAGTAGTGAACAAAATGTTATATATAAAACACAACTTCTCTTTCCTTTTTCAAATTTCTCCTTTTATAGATTTTGGGAATTTGTTGTGTTGAGTTTTAAACTTGTAGACTTTCCTTATCAATGCGTTTAATGTCTTTTGATGTGGTATTGTTTATAACTTGGAAGGCGAGTTGGTCTATTGTGGGTGGTCTAATAGCTCTAGGTATATTATGCTTTGTGATTTAGTTTTATGGTAATGGGTGCTTTTACGGGCATGGCATTTATGGAAGCCATACTTGCAAAATTGTTTTAAATCCTGGAAAAGAAGTTTGTGTCTTGGGGATTGGTTACAATGGTTATAGTGGTGTCTTGTTTGGTTTCAAAATGGAATCTTCTCATAGGTAATTAAATATATCATGAATATTCATAAGAAAATATCTTAATCAAATCATTCTTCCCTTCACGGGTTATCGATAAAAGTGGAAAATCTATAATGATCCTTCATCCAAGGCATTGAAAGTTTTGAAGAAGAATGTGAGTTTCTGAGATACATGCTTCTAGTTACTGATGTTTTCAAGAAAAATGAATAGAGAGAATATCGACTATTTTCTTCACATTTTTTCCAAATACTTTCGTACATCTCTTTAGATGACATAAGACATGAAGCTTCAGATCGTCGATCTAGAAATTGAGGGAATTTCATAGACATGATGGGACACTAAGATCTCCTACCCACCAGGCTATCGCCACAACCTCCTCACCAAATGGTTGTATCTCTACACAATTGTCAATTAGTTTGTCCAGGGATACATCGACATCGTCTACAAACTATGCAACCAACTCCACATCACCACTCTGAAAGATTTATTGATTGTTAAGTTCAATTATGTTTTATTGCTAGGTATACATCATGAATTATATTTTTTCGAGAGCCCTTCCTTGAAAATGTATTTTAATAGAGCTTTGTACATGGAACATAAAGTGATACCTCCAATTCGTTCTCCTCAAGCTCGATTTAGACCCTCTAATATCGATAATTTTCCTAATCTCTGCTCCTCTAGTTCTCACACCTCACTCGTATCATCCCATAATGCGCCATGGTGTTACTTCCACTAAACCAATTCACATTCTTCTACATATTATCGTGCACTTAATAATTGACGCACCAACAAAAAATTGTTCATAGAGATGGCTCCACCTAAATCCTTTACACCTAGCGTAGTTGTATCCCTCGATAATCATATCGAAGTAGACCATCCATCATCTTGATGACTTCTAATGAACCAATAACATATACTCTCCCCCTTTTCACCCATAATTTCCATATTAAACATGAATTGGCACCCTCATTATGGACAATGCTATCCGGAAGAACCTCATCTCACAGTACCAGGTACAACACATCCAAATCCCCACTTTGACACATCCAACATCATACCAACTTTGTTGGGTACAAAAGAGAGGCCCTTGTCTCATAGTTTATTGGTGTTCTGTGGTCACCTTTGCCATTGGCCCATTTAAGGATAGAGTCACATGCAATGTCTCCTCTCTCAACTGTGCTGAAGTTTTATTAAGACTTCCCTACCAACAGGCCCGACAAGTTGTGTACCATGCCAAATCTCATCAATATCACTTGCAACTTGTCGGATGCACCTATGTCATATCTTCTTCTCGTCTTAAATCCACCCAACATGTTACGAACCAAGCATCCCTTAATCAAGTCAATGGGAACCAATGCTTATATTTTTTCTTTGTTCTCCCCATTGACCCAAACAATCATAATACTCATGTACCTCCTTCCATGGCTCCCTCACTCGAAGGATTTTCAGATGTATTCACCCAACCCACAATACCACCCTCATCTCACTCTATGTATGTAGCATCCATCTCTTACACGCACTGAGTGAACTTATTCTTTGAGGACACTTGCGAGCAAGTGATCTGGGTTATTATACTATAGGTCGTCTTCATACTGATTATGAAATATTATGGATTTGATGATATGTTATTTTTTTGTATTTAAATAGACAGGTGCTATTGACTAGTTTATCTTGAGTGTGCAGGACTTTGGACAATTAGGATGCAGAGGCATTGATGAAACCCCTTGGAAATTATAATGGAGGATTAAATTCATAAAAAGAGTAAGTAGTTGTTTATTTAAACTACTAATTCTAAACTTAGTTATAAAAATGGGAAACTTAAAAGAAAAGGAAACTTAAAGAAAAAGTGAAACTTAAAAAAAGGGGGAAACTTAAAGAAAAAACTAAATATCTAACTTAGTAAGGAATCTAGCCTTTCAAACTTTCTATTTATGAACTCAACTAGTAATTAAGTAAGGCGTAAGTCATTTAAGAATTGTAAGGGAATATTGGGACACCGAGGAGCATTTTTAGGAATTCTCTTGGTGGGTGAGAGAAATAGTAGCATTTAATTAATTAATAAAATTCATTTTTTGGTGCAACTAGGGGATCGGGCGACATGTCTGCGGGGGAGATTTTTTGAAATTAATTAAATGAAAAAGGAATTTAATGAGAATTTGGGAAAACAATTACATGAAAACTCTATAAAATAGATGGTGGAGGAGGAGTATGAACACATTTATTTTGCGTAACATTACGCTGTTGAAATTTAATCTTGAATGAACTTTCTCTTGTGGGAGTTGGGATACACAACTCGGGTAATGAGTGGTATCTCAACCTTGAGTGGCGAGATTGGTGCTAGCTTTCTCTAGCATTATGTGCATGGCCCCTTTGCATCTCGGGTGGCCTAGGGGGAAGAAGAGTACCCCTAGAGTTGGCTGGGAGGTATTAGTGAGGTCACATCGATTGGCAAGTGGGAGTTGGAAAGAGCACGCACGAGACAACGACTTAAGAGCTTTCGTCTTTGGCTACGGTATGCATGTGTATATTTGTATTGAATTGTAATTTAAATATTGTTCCTTCACATTCAATAATGTACTTCTACACTGTTAAGTTTTATTTTTTATTCCACGTAACACTATCCAGATATTTCATTCTTATCTTCAACAAATTTTCTTGATGAGCCTAGAGTTTTATGATCATAGAACTTAGAGTCATCCCATCCTTATGCTCGTTGTGTTTTGAATTGATTCCCCATGGTGAACCCAAACTATGAATCAAATGACTTATTTACATTTACTTTTATTGATTTAATAGGAAGAAAAATTGTGTTTTTATCTTCTGTCCCTTATCCTTTAAATTATTAGTGTGTGCCTAAGAAGTTGGCAAGGAACCTAATCGACAATATTCACTCTGGTGTTTAACACTAATATTTAAATGACCTTATTTCCTGTGAATGGATAATAAGTGAAGGATAAATTTTCTCCCAGTTATCAATCCCTTACTTATCTCTGAATTTTTCTCTTATGATTAATCTCTCATCTCTATGTTTTTCTTTTATGCATAATCCGTGCATCCTTCCTAGAATTCATCACTCATCCTAGGGGTAATATTTCTCTTAAGTGGATGAGTAAGTGTATGGGATGAGTAAGATGACTTAGAGCGAGATATTAGGACTTTATTCTAGTGGATTCATCACTCATCTTAGGGGTAATATTTCTCTTAGAAAAAAAAAATATTAAGTGTGTGAGATATCCTAAGTCTAATGAAATGTCTTCAGTTTGTAGCCAATTGATTGTGGTCTGTTCAAAAAGAATATAACTAGTTTTCATCCCAAATCCTTTTAGAGTTAATACATATGATCCAAGTATCATTATTTTCCTTTACATTAGTCTTGCCAAAGGCATCCCACCATTTACATCTACAAATAACTTATTGAAAAGATGACAAGTCTGCATACATGATCTCTTGTATCTTTCTAGCATAATTGAGCTTCCCCTCTGTTAGGTTTTAATCATAGTGGTTTAGTCAAGGTTGTTGGCATAACTAAATTGGTCAAACTCGACCCTCAAATGATATATTAACCCATTGTGCAATACCAAAAAATACCCTTCTAAGTGAAGAGATAATAGTCAAAATAATCTTATGTGGAAAGGATATATAGGCAACTAATGAGGCATGAGGAAATATTAAAAAACAAGCATAGTTCAAGGTTAATTTAAACTACAATAGCTAGGATAAGCCCAATTCTATGAATCTTGTGTTATTAAAATATCATGAAGGTCCACTTAAACAAATTTACATCCAATTTTCTATTAATTCTAAAAGAATACTTGTGCTCTTACTGATAAGTAACAAATGAAAAATGGGTACAATGAGTTTGCATAAAGTTAGATTATAGAATGATTTTAGTAACCTCATAAATTCTTTTTCAAAATCTCTCACACTATTATATTGTTATGTCAAATTAATGATAAGTAACAAATAAAAAATTGGCACAATCAGATTGCATAAAGTTAGAATATACTATGTTATTATATTGTTATGTCAAATTACTTACAAGCAACAAATGAAAAATGGACACAATCAATTTGCATAAAGTTRGAATATACAACGAMTTTAGTAACTTCATAAATTCCATTACATAATATAATTATGAGAATAGAGTAAATAGTTATAATCAATTTAAATTCAGCATAATTTAATAAATTTCAATAAATGCTTAGCTAAATTTTATTAAATTTAAGGTCTTGTAAAACAAAATGCCTACAAATACTTAACAAGAAATCATGACATCAAATACTTATTAATGAAAACATAGACAACCAGGTTCAAAAAGTTGACTCCAACAACATCCTTTAACTACATAAGGATGAAGAAAGTAATATCCAGTATGAAGTGAGAGAAATGATAATGTAATGAAAAGATGAAACAACTGACTTTAATTTCAACGACAACGATTCTAGAGAGAAATCATAATGTAATGAAAAGTTGAAACACCGGACTTTGAGTTCAACAACAACAATTCTAGTCATCTGTAGCATAATGTTGATACCTGATTTATCAGGGAAAATGTTGGTATATGATGACATGGTAATTATTTTTCCAATGAATTTTTTTTTCGAAAAAGCTTGGTAATTATCCTTGTAAGTGAGGCTGTTACAAAGCCATCAATTATGTGGTAAAAACGTCGTAATAAAGGCCATTATACTCAAAAAACATTGTGCAACACACAGTAATAGGGAACTTTAAGTGGCGAGTTAGTCTATTGTGGGTGGTTCAATAGCTCTAGGTATCTTATGCTCTTTGGTTTTGTTTTATGGTAATGGGTTTTGTTATGGGCATGGAATTTATGAATCCATACTTGCACAACTGTTTTAAATCCTGGACAAGAAGCTTGTTGCTTGGGGCTTGGTTACATTGGTTATAGTGGTGTCTTGTTTGGTTTCAAAATGGAACCTTTTTGTAGGGAAATTAAATATATCATACATCTTCATAAGGAAATATCTTAATCAAATCGTTCTTCCCTTCACAGGTTATCGGTAAAAGTATGAAATCTATAACTCTTGTTGGACCACAACATAGACAGCCAATTTCCATCAACCAAACAACCAAGTGTTAGTTGCTTGTCATCATGGAAATACATAGGAAGGTCAAGGAGTGCACCAATGGAAGTAGAAGAAGAATCACCACTCCAATGTGGAGGGAAGGAGGCCCAGAATATGAACCAATTGACATTTCATGTACTTCAAAATTGGTTTTTAGTTGGGACAATTTGTTAAGAAATTTTACTATCACAAAATGTGGGATGTCCTGAAGGAGATATGTATGTTTGATAGTATATGAGTAGTAGAATAAATATTGGATATAATAAAAATCTTCTAAAAGATCATTTGTATATATGGTTTTTTTTGTTAGCACAACGTTTTATGCAATATAATTTTTTCTTAAAGAAAATGTTATGTGGTACACCAGAAAGTGTGAAGCACTTCCTTGGCCTCTCAAGATGAGGGGACGCTCCATAATTACTGTGGAAGTTCTCTTCAAAAATGTGTATTGTACTCATGTAGTATTTTTCAACAATTTCTTCTACAAGCTATTATTAGTTCTCTTTTCAATTTACTAGATAACCATAGCATAGATAGGATTATTGAGAGAAACACAATCATAGAGTACACAAGCATTTATCCTTGGAAACACTCAAGGAGAATAAAACGCAGCAAAAATTCTTTAATATAGATTCAATAAGAAAGTACAACACCAAAATAACTCTCTCTCTACGAGCGACTAACTACCATAATGCTAGACTAGAAAATAATCAAAGACTAGAGAATATATTCTCCAAGCAATGTGCCTCTCTCTTCTTCCTTCTTCAGGCAACTCATAACTGCATGCTTCCTTCTTGTGCACTAGATGAGTGAGTTGAGTGAGTGAACATATGAGTGGTTGGCTTCCTTTATTTATACAAACTGGAAAGCGTTGAAAGGAGGTGTCTCTTCACTGGCAGGGCCGACTTGTCTTTCTGAGTGGTTAGAACCACTTTAATTTTCATGTTGGCTGACTTATTAATTTTCATATTACAATTAGGGTTTTAGCAATCCGCAAAAGGGGATTTGGTCAATTACAATGCCCGACATGATCAATCCACAAAAGGGGATTGATCTAATGAATAATAGATCAATAATAAATAGAATACTCTTTGCAGT
>JASDQU010790056.1:15149-34574 GCA_032191745.1 Picea mariana | reverse complement strand
GTGTATTTATCTGAAAGTCCTTTCCAATGGGCTATCACGTTCCTAAAACGAAGGTCGTGTGAAAAAGTTATGACCCCGAGAAGTTGACCTATCAACTTACCCATGGGGGCCCACATAAAATTTGGTGTTTGATCTCCCAAGGTTAGGTTTTTGGATGTCTAGGGTTTTGACATTCATGAGTAACATAAAAAAGGCCTCTTAAGGCGCATTTTAATCATTATGCTCAGACAGATGTGCATAGCAGCCACATCTCTTCTCAGAGATAACTACCACTATTCGAGAAAGTGTTTCAATTCTGCATATTTACAGTTTCATCCTATTTCATTTATTCAATAGAATATATTGTTCACTAGATATCTGTGTTGTTCTTCATATCTCTGTGTTTATTGTATTCATTCTGTTAATCAGTTCGTTCCTCCCCTAAATTTGGATCACCGGTAGTTTAGGCGATCTTCAATTTTTGTTAGGAGCTTTTGCAACTTAGGATTTTGTAATGATTCCTCTAAAAGAGGGGCCCTGATATATCTTGAGGGAAAAGAGGATCTCTGGAAACCAAAAATTCTGGTAATCCTTTGTTGAATTTTGGGAGGGGTATTAAAGAAGAAAATACTGGATTTTTCTAGGTTAAGTTGCATGCATGAGGATGTAAAAAAAAATCCATAATTCTCTTGATGGCTCTAGCCTCCTGCACTGTAGGTTTTCCCAGAATAAGGGTGTCATCCACAAATTGGAGGTGAGACAGGGGGGTTTTCTGGGAGGAGAAGGTAAGATCCTTTAGGTGGCCTTCCTAGATTACTTTCTTCAAGTAATGCCCCAAACCTTTAGCCATAATAATGAAGAGGTAAGGTGACAAAGGGTCTCCCGGTATTAACCCTCGAGAGGCTTTGAAAGTTGGGGAGGGAGAACCATTAACCAAGACAGAGAATAACAACAAAGAGATCATGTTAAGGATCCAATGAATCTAGGATGGATCAAAGCCAATTGCCCCTAGAATTTCCCTTGAAAAATCCCAATTAATTCGATGATAGGATTTAGATAAATCAATATTTAAAATCATCCCCAGTTTTCTATTGATTTTAAGGGAGTGAATGGCTTCATGGGCAACAATTCTTCCATCCAAGATTTTCCTACCTTCCACAAAACCCCCTTTTTCCAATGAAATAATCCCCTGGAGAATAGGCTTAAGTATGTTAGCAATGATTTTTGTAATAATTTTGTAAACTACATTGCATAGAGAGATAGGTCTAAACTTATTTGCAGAGTTTGCTCCCTTTTCTTTTGAAATCAACACCAAGAAAGTGGCATTGAAATCTTGTAGAACTGTTTTGGAGGCCCTGTATTCTTCGACTACTTCTCCAACATGGTTGAAATAAATCCGTTGTAAAACTGTCCGACCTAGGAACCTTCCCCCGAGGCATTTCTTTAACTATCTCTTCCACTTAAGCTAACATCACCTTCCTCATCAAATTGTTCTTGTGCTCCTGAGAGACCAATTTTGGAATAACTCCTTTAATCAAAGTTGTAGCCTTATTTACAAAAAAACTTATTTCCTTCCCGTGACTATATATATATTAAATACATCATCAATATTAAGGAATTTTATAAAAATACTTTTATAAAAATATTAAATATAAATAGAGTTTTATTTTATATTTTTTTAGTTTTTAATTAATATAAATTTTATTTCTTTTTTATTTTCAGATTTGATAATTAGAAAGAAGTTTGTTTTCAATGATTATAAAAATTTTATTATAAATCAATCAACTCTTTCCATAAATTTCATTTTTTTCAATTAATTAATATTGTATATAAATATTATTAAACATTTCAATAATAATATCGTTAAAATCTTTTCCTCAATCATTTTGATGCCTTCTCTTTTTTCAAAGTAGTTAATTAATATTGTATATAAATATTACAATAATAGTATGATTAAAATATTTTGATATGACTAGAGATATTTTGCAATTGGAATCTATATTCCATTAAGTAATGATAGTAGAGAGGCATGGACATTGTTTTTTTCTTTGTTTATTAGATTATTATTATTTATTTATTTTTTGGAAATTATCGCAACTTTTTTGGGATTTAATTGTTGGTGAATTGCACTTTTTTCAATTGTTTGAATTGTTGTTTTGAATGAATATATGGATCAAACATCCTGAAAAACTTCTAATTCAGCGAGACTATGCAATTTCAACAACTGATATATGCAATTCCATCTATTCTTAAAAATTTCTAACCAAAACTGATAAATTAAAAATGATGTTATCGTTACAAAGATGAGATCAATCATAAAGTATTTGACTGAGAATAACAAGGACAAGGGGCTAGTAGCTACGATCAGTGGGGAAACATGGTACTAAGGAAATCGAGTAGAAATCTGTCCATTCTATATTTCAAACAAATATGTTATATTTTAAAAACTTTGTGTGCAACTTCACAACCTCTTCAGATTAAGTTTTCCCTAATATTTTACTTCACATCTATCAAGACTATATTCTAGGTGATTTGGGGCTTCTGATCAGATTTTAAGTAAGACTCGTTGAAAACAATGGTTAGAAAAGGATAAACATTTAAGAATACATAAAGATACAAATATAGAATATTTATAGGCAAGACTAGTCGATTGTTGGATTACTGAGAGGGGGAGGGGTGAATGAGTAATAGAGCAATACAATCCTTTTTAACCATAAAATGCAAGTATTATATCAATGTAGCATTATCATCCAATAGTTTCAGAGTAAATAAACAATGAACAAATGAGCAATCATACACATACATAGTACACCAGGGTAAATTCATGAAGGTGGGTAACACTTTCGTGAGAATCAGATCTCCAAAATTCCGAAATACCTTTTTTTGGCCGAACTGATTTTTTTTTTGGCCAAAAGTTCTATTTTTTCAGCTGAAATATGTTTCGGTCGAACATTTGAACATCAAATCGAACGGTATCGTGACGACGCCCTCAATTTTCATGTACAATTTTAGCCCGATGCATTTTTTTCATCCAGTAACATCTTTTCGGCTGAAAGAACATTTCAGCGGAAATAAATTTTTGGTCGAAAGGACCTTTCGACTGAAAATTTCTTTCGGTTGAAAAGAGGTTTATATATTGCCCGCACATCACGACTGTTATGATTTTTCTGAGTTTTTGGTTAGTTGATAGTGTTGGTGATAGCGTGGTCATGGTTAGATGATAGTGTTGGCGATAGTTGTTGTATTAATTGATTCTATTGGCGATAGCGCAGTCGGACGGTCGGGTGGACCTTCGATAGCACGGTCGTGGTGATAGTGTTGCACATAGTCGATGCGGGTGGGTGGATAGGCAGTTGAGTGGACGTTGGAGTTGTAGGTGGGCGAGTCTTGGAGCTGCGGGCATCCGATCCAGGTAAATTTCTGTAAATCTTATTGATTTAATTAACTATAAATATTTACCATTAGAAACATTAGACACAAAAATATTAATATTTAAAATGTAAATTAACTCTTACATTCTCAAATACACTGTCAAACCATCAAACTGTTAAACAATATTTAGGAGATTTAATTCACAAAATTTTGATCGGGAGTTGTTGAAAAGTGTATGGATGGTTCAATAGATGCAATAAATTTTCAAAGAGTCCTAGCTAATATATGTGTTTTGTGCGTGCTTTCATAATACAATACTTTTCTCCCATTTTCTTAGCAATGCTCCAATGCTTGACATATTGCTGATTTTGAAGATGCTGCGCTTAGATAAGACATAACATGATGGAAACAAGTCTCCTTTTATCAATGGGTTATTTAACTTTGTCCAGAGGAAGTGAGCTATAAATATAAACATTGTCGAGAGGGAAATATTAAGATGAAATGGTTCTAAATTACCAATTTCACTGCATACTACATGAGACACTGCGAGGATGAAAAATACATAACCAAGTCCCCAATCACTAGTTTAAATGCTTCAATAGCTGCTTCTGTTGGTTCCTGCAATTATATTCACCAATTTAACGTCATTAGGATGATAGAATAGAATATAGAGCATATCCATAAGCACCAGTACCCAAGGATCTACTAAAAAAATACAACTTACCATTACCAAATACATAGGTAGTGCATTTTATGTTTGGAGGATTGACAAAATTATGTTTCGGTGAAGGTTCTACACTATTTCAGTAGTTGTAGATAATAATGAATTGTCTAAATAAACATATGACTGCAATACCCTATACATGAGGTTACTGAAATTAGAGAAAAGAGGAACTTACATGAACATGGATCATGTACATACATCTATACATGTCACCATATATATGTGCAGTGAGAACGTCGACGTTATGCTTATCTGGAAAGGCAATCTGTTCATAGTTTCCTTTGTCCTTTAGGTTTTTGATGTCTGTGAATCAATCTGTAATCTTAAAACAATAATGATAAATGATAAGGAAAGGTGCATTTTAAATTATCGATAAATTTTTCATTCTAAATTTGACCCATGATTAAAATATTCTAAATTAAATAATTGATTAAAAGATTCTAAATTGAATAATTTAAATGAAGAAAAAATATTTATCAGAAGAAAACCCCATATTCTTCCCTTAAAGTACTTTTCTTACTAATATTTATTGTTACTTATTTCAATTCAGCAGGTGCTTCCATTTTGATGAAAATATTTGAAATGCATGGATACTATTGCTGCTTATTTAGAATGAAGAAATATACAAAGGAGAAAATTATTGTGGTGTTCTCCAATCTCACAAATTTAAGGTCTTTGCTAAGGCAACATTTAGGTTGAGATGAAAAAAGAAAGCAAAAGACAAGTACTTAGGCTCAAAAGAAAGCATAAGACAATTAAAACATCTACCGCCAAGCATAGAGAAGCAACTTGTTCCCTGAAAGTTTAGGTGCTGAGATCTTAGGAAGGTTTATTACTCGCAAATTCTGTAGGCTCATTCCTATGTACTAAAAGTTCAAGCTCCCTGACCTCATTCCTAGGCCACTGTTGACCATTGAAAATTAGTGAAAACAAGGTGAAATGGTGGCAGTAGTACCTTAGACATGTGATTTGCAAATCTCAAAGCTGTGTTGATTAATATTTAGTGAGTATTTTTTATTTTTTACATTGAGATTGTGTTATAATGATTTAAATATCAAGATTGTGTGATAATGATTTAAATATCCAGTTAGTAATTTTACAATTTTATATTGAGATTGTATTATTTGTATTGGATGGATTTTCATATTTTATTTTCTTATTATTGGAAACATAATATAGAACTAAATGATTATTACATGGTGAAATTGAAATCAATTATGTGGTGCAATGTTTAATAAATTCTGATAAATGTTAAAATAGATTTTTATTTTGTTATTCTTTGTTGAAATATAATACAACAGTAGAAGATTATTACATGGTAAAATTGACACCAATCTTGTGGTGCAATGTTTACTAAATTCTTATAAATGTTAGAATAGATTTTTACTATATTATTTTGGAACTGTTGTTTATAGTTAATGTACAATTATGGTTTATAACATTTTTTATCTGAAATTTAAAATTTTTTATTGGGAAATTATGATTTAAAATAAAATTTATATTTGGGTTAATTAAACATTTAGCTCTCTCTCTCTCTCTCTCTCACACACACACACACACACACACACATATATATGAACTAGCTCTCATATAATACATATGTGAGCTAGCTCGTGCATATAATATATATGTGAGCTAGCTCGTGCATATAATATATATGTAAGCTAGCTCACATATAATATATATGTGAGATAGCTCACATATAATATATATGTGAGCTAGCTCACATATAATTTATGTGAGTCCTTGTCCATGTACAGGGACAAGCCTGAACTCGGGCCTGTCCCTCTACATGGACAGGGCCATATTCGGCCCTGTCCCTTAAATTAGTAAAGGCTATGTGTTACACTATGACCATTACAGACTAATACATGGTTATGATAAAGGTATATACATATTAATGGTAATCATTCTAATCAATTGCTTGTTTATCTGATAGTTGCGATCATACCTGCTATATTAAGCTCATGTTAGTAAGGGATATGTTCTCCTGTTCAACTTAACGAATATCTTACCTATGATATGCTTAAGCTTCACATTTTATGTCCTTATTGAAACCCATAGCTATCTGTTCTTTATCTGAATAAGCTATACACACCATATACATAGTTTCCCTAATAAAGGTAATATAACTTAAATCAATACTAATACTGATAGTAATCAAAGAATGTAAGCTATCGTAATAAAAACTTGATATCAACTAATATGAAACACACCATGTATAGCTCTCTGCTCTATTGTTGTAATTAAAAGTACGAGCTGTAGTGTCACTTATAATTATATGTTAGTATTACTGCCATTGAACTTTATTCTAGTGAACACAGTAACATCTAGTACATAATAGGAGTCAATTTGGCAGGTATAGGTGATAGAAATGAACTAATCCCATTACAAATAACATGAACATACTACTTATATGGTATATATACTAGTAATACCAGACCCTACGAGTTGTCTGATATTTACCGGTGAATATGGTAACATATGAACAAGGGGAATCAATATGCATACTCTAATACAAGGTGGTAGAGATAATAGACATAGTGTTCCATGGAGATCATACAAAGATTAGTGGCCTATACCTTAGACTTAGAATCTACACTCTTAAATATATTGTAATATTCACATAGCTCATACGGGTAAGATACAAAGCTGATTCCATTTCTTTAGCTCTCTCTTAATCAGAGTAAGTAAAACCCATCTATATTGGGTAAGATTATACCCTTTGTAAGACCCTTGTTAATGATGCTACTAGTATAGTTATAGTGTTGCTTATAGTAATAGTTCTATTTACACTATTCAATATGAGTAATAAGGATAAAGAATCCCACAATATATGATAGTTATAACATGTGGAATTGATATAGAAGAGTACTGGTTACTATGCTCATATAACTAGGATCGATAGTAATACAGTGTGACCATGACTATGCTTATATTACGTAAATATGATAGGTCTCTGCCTCCCTCCCTAAAGAAGGTATGTCTCACCCAAGAGGGGCTTGATAATCCTTGCTAAATATTGGAGGTAACAAAATCAGTTATAAGGGCCCTCGTGGGCTTAACAACCAGTCGGCCAGACCCCCCCCGGAGAGGTAATCATCCATAAAGGTTGTGTGTTGTCTGACCCTTATCTGACCCAGGGAGCCTACAGAATAACCCCTGCAAGTAACCTATGTGGCACCTAAGTCAAGCAACTATGAAACCAATGTATAACCGATGCACAAGAGAGAAATCATAAGTCAGGTCCACCGTATGGGCAGGGCAACAAAGCCTGAAACCTTGAAAGTATCGCCTCTCACAGAGGTAAAAGAACTATCAAGATCCCCAGAAATATCTCTGACATTAAGAAGGTATCAGGGGATATCCCTTTAATCAGCCTCACACGACCTCGTGATTAACTCTGGTGTAAGAGGAACCTCCTGATATTAGCGATTATATAATGGATTTCTCCACTCCCTTTGTCAGACACATATGTTGATTTAATAGCCTTGGATAAATTTACTCACAAAATCCTGTTCCAAGGTACGAAATCCTGAGCTAGTTTGTGCACCCTAGAAAATAAAATTGTGACTAATCAATTTTAAATTATAGCGTTAATTTTAGTGGTGATGCTTACTAAAAAAGGTATGGTAGTGAAACTCATGATGTTATGACTCAACAAGTAAAGCAAATATGAATACAATGAAAATTCCTAACCTCAATTTTCAATGAATGATATGCTTCTTAAAACAAATGAAATTTTCAATTTTAACTCTGCAATTCTGAAGTAAAAATGCAATCTTTCTTTACATGTGCTAAGATAATGACAAAGACTCAAAAGATCAAAATTCCAAGCAATGCAAAATGCCTAATATTTTTGTATTTTCAATATAAGAAAAATGAAAATGCATGGACCAAAAAACAACTTGATATATAAAAACTCTACTATGTATAGAAAAAGACAACTCAAGTAGGATACCAAGGAGGAAAACACCCAGCCCAATGTACAAGGACAATCAAAATGAAAAGGTGATGATAAAGACTCCGCCCATAAATTCAACCAAAAACAGGCTTCCTGTCATCCCACAGATACTTAACAGTCACTACAGAGACCCAAGAAGAATCAACAATAATCAAAACCTACCCAACAACCACCAAACCTAGAAAACAAGCAAATAAGGATGATGTACGCGACTGTTCAGGGAAACAACACGTATGTACGTAGCTTGCAGAAGGACACCATGCGTATATACACAAATTTCAAGCAAAAACCCGTACATATGTTTCAAAAACAATTCTAGGCAAGGGAGAAGGCTGAAAACTCAAACCTAGGGTGAACAGAGGTTGTCAAGCAATAATACGAAAAGAAACACAATAGGAACGAGAGAAATCTAAGGAGAAAAACACTCCAAACCCCAAGAAAGAAGATTCAATCCCCACTACGGTCGCCAATTCTGTTACGAGGAAAATCTCTCTATGGCTAGGGGTAAACCACAATAGATGGGAATGATTGTAGAAATCATCTCTATTCTCAAGTATTCTATATAAATGAATATGCTAGTAAGGAAAGATAAAATTCCTACCTCGTCCAGACGTTCGATGAAGTCCACGATTGAGCACTTGACCCAAAGCAATATACCTGCAACTAGTCCTCAACAACCAAGCAAAGCAAGCATATGGTGATAATATACGATGTTATCACATTCAATAGCACAATACATTAATATACATAACAAATATACCCATGGAATAATAATTCAAATATCTGAAAGATATCAATTGGACGGGAAAAGAGTATTTCTATTAATATATGATCAACAGAAGTGAAAATTTTACATACTTACATGTCGACATGGTTTGGAACCGAGAAACTAAGTTCCTTCCAGATGGGCCTCCACCACTTCAATCCTTCGCCAAAGGAAAGCTCATAAAAGAGAAACAATGAAGTTCTCAATCAATAAGGGAAGATATTGGGGGCTGAACACTGTGTTCAAACTTAAAGGACAAAGGGATTCAGACTCAATATGAAGTAAATAGTTTATCAAGAGTAACTTTTCTGTCAAAGTTGAAATCTTTCTCCTCTTTTCCATAGCTCAGAATTGGCCCATTTATAGCCTTCAAATGAAACTAAAGGGCCGAGTTAAAATGTTTCCAGTATATGGAAGGCCAAGGATCATAGATCTCTTGTCATGACATGGAAACCGACACCATTTTTCATTTTTGGGTGCAAATCCCGACGTACGTTGGCTGTAGTGGTGCAACCTACGTATACACATGTTGTATAGTAGGCAAGGTGCGTACATGTGGAAAACATGTGTTTTTTATCTCTGGAATTTGCAAAAAGGGATGAAAAGTATGCCTAAGGAAATGGAAAAAGGCCCTCTGTGCAATATTGCATAGGGTGAGGCAAATCTTGCTATAACACTTATGAGCTTTAACTATCCTATGCCTAATCTGATTCCATTGAAATTCCCCGAATCATTCGTATTACTTGGAGCTAAGCTAGGCATCACTCCTAGTTATAGTGTACATACTAGTGAACATACAATAATCATAGACTACCTAAATCATAGAAACATTATCATTAGTTAATACAAATCCATATTACATATATAGGCAATGGTATACATCTTATCATACGTGTTATTACTAATATATCATGACATATACCATATCTAAGCTGGGCATCACTCCTAGTTATAGTGTACATACTAGTGAACATACAGTAATCATAGACTACCTGAATCATAGAAGCATTACCATTAGTTAATACAGATCCATTTTACATATATAGTCAATGGTATACATCTTATCATACATGTTATTACTGATATATCATGACATATACCGTATCTAAGATTTTAGTAAAAGATGTCATTACAATACCATCTTTAAGCCAAGTTACAATACCATGTATTCTCCCTATAAGTGTATGTTTCCCATTAATTACAACATAGTGATTAGTGTATTAGCTAGTCTAACAAACTCCATATCATGGAAACAATAGGGATAAAGTAAGTGTATAGAAACATGAATCAAACTTGTTGTAATCATACCAGCTAACTGTATAGGGTTGAACATGATGAAGTAATGAGATAATATGATATGAGACCACAACAAGCCCTCTATGAGACCTCATACCTTAGCTTTGGTGATCTATTACCCTTTGTATTTACACTAATATGGCACATATACTAGTTACAGATTTCATGGTATTCTCTCTGCCTTATTTTCTCCATACTGTGCAAAGCTTTACTGTATGAGCATACATAGATATGAGAATATAAGGAAATGAACAATGCAGATATGAGGCAAATCAAAGAGATCAACAAGGATTAGAGATATGATCTCTTTTGTGACAAGGGTGAATCTTGTTTCCATAACTATTACCATTGAATAGTATTAACTATGCATAATACTAATATTCCTTAAAGGGTAATACTAGTATGCATAATACTAGTATTACTTCTATATTAGTGTCGATCAACTTTGACTGGAATCATAGTATTGAAAGGGAATACATGTGATGTATGTGAATAGATTAGATAGAGCCTCTATTTTTGAGATAACATGTTTAACTGTATTGAGACAACTAAGTAATATGCATAATATATGGATCCGTATTGATTATACCCATAGAGATAGTATCATAGCTTTGAGCTTGAACTTACATATAAACCATATATAACACTAAGTATCACTTACTATATACGATAACCACGTTGATATTGAAGTAATACCTAAGCTATCTGTAATCAACACATACTACTCATCACTATTCCACAGTGTCGATTAGGGAAATAAGGGGAATATACACACTACTCGATAATGGCGATAGGTGAAAATAAGGGTAATAGCTTATGACACAAGAATTGGAATCACATACAAGTGTAATACAGGTGTTGATACTTAGTGCCATTGCTTTCTAGTGATATCCCATGTAGTTAATAAGAGATAATATTGATATCACAATACGTATTGATTATGGTAAATAGGTAACATAATATCACCTTGTTGAACCTTAAGCTAAGTTGTTCTTGTATTATTGATATCATAATAATGGAATGGCTCTATTCCCCTTGTATTACAGGTTAATATATTTCCTTTAGTTCTTATTATATACTACCCTTTGTAGTTAACAATCATGTCATTTGCTTCATGACCCTATGTTATAGCTCATACAACAACCTTTAATTGTAACTGGACAAATAGGGAATAGGTTAGTAGTATCCCTATTCAATGGACTTACTTCCTTATAGTGATCATTGTTCTGTTACCAGGATGAGATTCACAATATGGAATGTTATGGAATTAATGGGAAGCAATATCACTAGTTACAACACAATGAGAGATTCAAACCAGTGTAATCAGTAGTTCATAATCAAATACATTAGACTCATATTAGGAAGCTGACTCATAGTTAGTTTTGTACTAATCCATATTCAAGTAATGGCAATCAATGGTAATAAGCCAATCACTATCATAAGTAGTACGAATACACTCACCCTACGTGATGGATAGGTGATATGAATAGTAGTAGTGATCTCGTATTACTATTAGTTTAATGAACATTAGCTTTGTGTTAATTATCTTTCTGTATCTGCTACTAGTGCTGCTATAGAATTTATATCTTGACCTAGTGGAATTGTAATTAGTTAGGATGCTACTTAGTAAAATTATAGAGCTTTACTTGGAGATCAAATTGACATGACCACCTAATCATTTCAAGATTTTTATTAACCTTAGCCTCAAAATCTATAATAGTAAGCATAGATAAGCCCATTTGACCTGTCCATGGGCATGGATAGGGAAATGTTTTGGCCTGTCCATGTACATGGATAAGCTCGAATTCGAGCTTGTCCCTATACATGGACAGGGCCGAATATGGACATGTCCATGTACATGGACATGCCCAAACCTCCTATAAATTAATAATTTATGAACACAATAAGATGCAGACACAATAGAGTAAAAACAAAGACACAAAAACACCTAGACCATATCAGGCAGATACAAATTAAGGTATAATTTATGTTTATTAGATGGGATGACATATCTGAATTTGGACTTGTCCATGTACAGGGATGAGCTTGAATTCAAGCTTGTCCCATTATTGAAGAACAACAAATGTCTAAACTAAATAACATCCAAAGAAGAACATGATCACATTATTGATCTTCCTTTGGTTTTTTGGTTTATTTTGTTTTTTGTTAAGTACCAAGTTGATATAATGTGTGATTATTTTCTCTCCCGAGATGGTCCATAAGACCTAGGAGTATTTAAGAAGAGAATGATCACATTATTGATCTTCCTTGTATGTTGGGATGATAAAATATTTTAAGTAAATATCATGAGAATCATGTGGACATTTTTCCATTCAAGAAGAACTTAATTGTTGACTTTGTCTTGGAATCACCCTTGTTTGACTTACACTCCCTTTAATTGTTGTGTGGGTTTTTGGTTTTGTGATTTACCTAAAGAAATTTAGCCTTCTTGACTTTGAAAGAATTTAATTGTTGACTTTGTTTTGAAACCACCCTTGTTTGAATTAGGCCCCCCTTAATTATTGTGTGGGTTTTTGGTTTTTTTCTTTGCTTTTTCCTAAAGAAATTTAGCTGCCTTGAATTTGGATCCCTTCTCTTGAATTATTTAGTTATTTAATTGTGTGTCTACGATCCCTCTTCTTGGTATTTTCCATCTTGCTGGAGATCTCTTCTTGGTTATTGTTTGGGTATTTTGGTTCTACTTGTTGGTGTCGCCTTATTCATTTTTTTGCTAGTGTCATCCGCTTTATCTCCTTTCTAATGCCACCTTGAGTATGTTTCCGTTCTCTTCTATTGTTGGTGCCACATGTGTATGTCGCTGGTTAGTCTATTGATATTTTACCCTAAAATTTCTCCTTAGCAATTTGTTCCATGTGTCATGATGAGATCTACCCCGAGGGTTTGATCAATGATCCCTTGAATCTTTTTTTGAGCATATATCTAAGAGGATAGTAGAAACATGTATCATGTGATATTGTTTATTGTTTTAGCTTTAAGTATATTTTTTGTCAGTGATTGTTTTTGTCAATGATTGTAAAAAATATAGTTGTTCTAGTTTTTTCAATATATGTTCTTAAATGCTTGTGTTATAAATTTAGTATTTCCATTTCATGTTTCTAAAACTTATAAACTTTCATATTCATGAATTTCTAAAGGATAGATATTGAGGTGAGATGTCGAGACATGAGTCTCCAAACATTCCTCGCAAACTCTTTAGGCTATCCCAAGAAGGAAGAAGAGGAACCCCTTCTTCGACTGAGACTCTGAGTGACCAATGACAATCTCGTCAGAGGAGATTATCAAACAAGTGTGTGAACAGATCAACTTGAGAATGTTCTCAAGCAAGTTATATGAATGCAAGCTTCTTAGATAGGTTGCGCATTGATACTCCTACACCCGAGAATGTAGGGAATACATCAAGACAAGAAAATATTTTTGTTAATTTTCTTTGATTTTGTTTATTTTTGTTGTATTTTTGTGTATTTATATTTATGTCAAGTTAAATGTTGTAATTAATTTCAAATGTGTGTGTATACAATGAGTTTAGTGTGAGAGAAGACAATGAAAGAGAGAGTGGGTGTCACAAATATTGTAATGTTGGTGAAGAGGGTGAAGGTGGATTTAGGAGGCGACGTTATCAAGAAACATAATATTACACGCCTACGTCTACCTATCCTTCCGATGTTGGTGATGAGCTTCCCTGGGAAGGGATTACTGAAAAAATGACCCTTGAGTGATGCTCAAGTGTTAAAAGTAGGTTGAAAAATAATTTGAGGATCTTGGATCTCAGTCAGGAGAGTAAACAAAGCTTACAGATTGTTTTGAATTCATTGCAAAAATTTATGGATGCATATCAAAATATGGGGCCAACCACTGACAATTTTATCGATTTGATGAGGCAACAAAAGTCAGAGGTGATGGGCCCTGATAAATGAGACACAGTAAAAAATAAAGTTTCAAAAGAAAACACAATTTTGATGTTCAATTTCAAAGATGGGCCAAAGCGAAATATGTTGAATGTGTAATATTTTAAGCACCCCAACATAGAAGGACATTTGTATAATAGATTTTTGGCAGCATATGGGAAATTTCCGTGGAATGATGAGGTTCCACATTATTTTGCTAGACACTTTTATGCAGAGTTTTTCACAGACATGCACCCTGATTATACTAGTCTACCATCCGATTATTATGGGGCTAGTAAAGGACATACATATGATTGAAAAGGGGCATATCGAAATGTGACATTGTAGATGCCTCCACAACCTTTGGTATCTCTCCCAACATGGGCATTTTCTTCACATTTAGCGTTGTGAGATTCATCAGAGGTTGGAAAAGAGGCTAGGGATGCAATTGGGGAAAATTCAGAATCAAGTTTTTATGGTGTTGATGTTGGTTTGAATCATTAGCGAGCGGAAGCCAATTCTTGGGCCATTTTTGTTTATAAAACAGATGTGGAGTTAGATACCATGTCAGTAGAAGATCTTAAGGAGTATGCAAAATTTTTCCATGATGGTTGGAAGGAGGTCATTCAGAATGATGAATCGAACAACATATTGGTATGTGTTCTATTTAGTAAATTTTTGACGCATTTTAGGATAGTTTACTTCTAATTCTAGATCTAGATACATATCATTGTATCTATAAAAATAATTGAGTTCTTATTGTCATTAATTTCAGTTTGGAGATATGTTAAATGAATCTCCAGTAAATAGGGGACTTGATTCCACAAGTTTAAATTTGGATGTGTTGAATAAGGTATGTGTTTTCTAATATCCATAGATGAACACTTTAGTTGTCTAATCTCCAATGTTTTGAATAAGATCAACAACATGACATTTATAATTTTGTATAAATGTGAACACATTGAATCCTAGATTTAGTTCTTAGTTGTGTTGTTCAAAGATCCATATTCCATCTCCTATTACTTGGGCATGCTTGTCTCAATTCTCACTGGGGGATTTTGAAGAGGGTGGGAGTTTACAGGTATCATTGCATGTTGAAAACAAATTTAGTTATATATTAAAATTGCAAATTGCCATTTAAATTATTAATTTAAAAGAAGAATGTCTTAAACAACATTTAATTTATTGAATCGTAGGTTGGAACATCATAGGCATTACATGTTTCAAAATTTAAAACTACAATTTAATGTGTTAAAATAATTTAAGTTTAATTTTCAAATTTGAAATATGTTATATAGGGTAATGTGGTGAAGAGAGTACCTGAGAGTGTTCTTGAAAAAAATGTGGAGAAGAGAGTGTGAGAGATTGGGATTGAGGAGGAAGCAGAGGAAGCATCCATACCTGGGAAGGATGTGTCTATTCATGATGATTCATAAATGTATGTTCATTGCACATTAGTGAGTTTTAATTTTCTTTTATGTTGGGGTTTTATATAAAAGTGTTCAAGATTATTTTTGTTGAATACGCTTATATTTTTTACTTTTTTCAAATTTTTGTTTTCTCAAATTTTTAGTTTAGCCTTTCCTTTTCATAGGGTTACTAAAATAGTGTCTATATAACTTTTCAATGCTTTGATCACTTATTTTGAAATATATAGAACCCCTATATAAGCTTATCATTGTCTTAAATGGTACATTCAAACTTATTTATGTTTAGATCATGATGAAGACCTAATTTTGAGCTTGAACATTTGATTATTTGAGAACAAACTCTATCCCACATCAGAAAAGGGGTAGTTTCTAAATTTTCTTCGATTTCATTCCTTGCCTTCTTGTCCAAGAATGGTGTAGTATGGACATTTGTGTTTTCTGCATACAACAAAGTGAATTCCTTCTTGCCAGGGTATTGCCAAACTCTTAACTAAATTGGTTACTAACCACAAAAACCAACATTCAAGTAGATTTACAAATAAGCTATGTACGTGCATGATATCACTTATGTTTAGATTATGATGAAGACATATTTCAAAGAGGATTTGATTATATGTAATATGAATACATCCCAAATATGAAAGATTTAAATGGTTTTTGAAGAATGACTTAATATATGTGCAGATTTGTGTTTTCTTCATGTACATGAAAGATTATATGAGAACATCTATTCCACCATAGAAAAATGAGATAAGAGGAGATAAGTATTTTCTGGAACTTACATATACTATATGTGAGCTATCTTAGATATACTATATGACCAGTCTCAAAAAAATTCCAACAATGTGTAATGTGTGATTTTTTATGAAGACGCTGCAACCAATAGAATGCTTGTGAAGATTTGAACTGACCTGCACACCCATATGACCATATCCAATTTCGATCGAATCTGATTCCGCATTCTTTCAATGAATCATAAAATTTATAAAAACAATGTTGTACATAATGTATGTCGTGTTCGATCATCACTTACATAAAAGTGATATTCTTTAATAACATGGTGATTTTTGTTGGTGCTTTCTATGTTATCAAGACTCCCTTAAGCATGTCTATATAGAACATGGAAAAATATAGTGACTTGATCAGAATGATAATATTCACTCTGTATTTCTTTTTGTGTAGCGAATGTGTAATCCTCTACAAAAATCAACTACAAACAAAATTGTCCTTGGTGGAAACACTTCACGAGATTGTTTGAATTATAGGTCTTTCCATCGATATCTATGTGAATGCTTGGTGTATTTATAAATTTCTTCCTCAAACTTCTTCAAAAAATCTATCACACATATTTTATCTACTTTCAAATCAATCCTTTTGGAAATAACATTTGAAGAACGTAGAGCCGTGATGTTGATATATTCATATCTATTCCAATTGACTGTTATATTAGAAAATGATTGATCATTCATATCAATAGGATACTCTGAGTGAAAAAAACTTAGATTTCCACAACGATCACCTTTCCACCAACACAATTTTTTTGGTAAAATAATTCATCGCCTTGTCTTTCGCATAGAATTTTAGATATAAAAGCACAGAATGTGGAAGTAGGAGGTGAACTTGGTCCATAAAGTTTTACAAAAATCAAGAAAAGTGTTGTAATATAACTCAAATTCCACATGATAACGACAACAACAAGTGTCATGAACAATGATGGATCTAAAAAACCATGGTTTTTGTTGCACAAATGTATTGATGGAAATTTTAACTTCTTTGTGCTCTTTTTTGAACTTATTGAAAAATTCTGTTTGTGTAATTGGAAATATATGTTTTTGATGTTCTTCATATTGTTTTCGTGCTATTCTTCGTTGCAACACATCTCTTGTATCTGGTGAAACACGAGATTCTGTCAACCAACAATTACAGGCCAATTCTTTAACATTTTCTACAAGTTTATCTTTGTAGGGTTGTCTAGAAATCACTGTCCAACAAGATAGTTCATCATTTGCATCTATTTGCAATCTAAATTATCTATGTTTGTATAATGTTTTTCTTGACGTTCCCATCGTTTTTTCCATGTGTCATGTCAAATGATATTTTATATTGCTAGATGAAACAACTACTGTTTGTATCACTCTACGTGCAACACTGACATCTTTTTTTCGATATTTTCCAAAAGCTTTTAATACACTAGTTATATTTTCAAAGACATTATGTTTCACCTTTGTATCTTTTGTCGACTTTTGAATACCCAATAATGATGTAGCTTCTTTTAAATTTCTTGAATTTATTAGACAGAGTAAAAGTTGAGCTTGTACTGTTACCGATTCATCTTTGAAAAAAGTATTATACATGTTCTTATTTCAATATCTTATATAATGCTTAGCTTATTTCTTCCCAAATTTGTCAGTATCAACATTTTCTAATATTTCATCATCAATGTTGATATATTATCCTACATGTTTCAATTTAAAGTTTATATTAAAAAACAAAACCCAAACATAAATTCACTAAACTATATACAAGTGTTAATATTGTATTATCTAAATTTATGTACATACTTATAGGTGATTCATCTTCTGCTTCTATTTCGGTTTCAATGTCTTCATCAACGTTATGAGACAAATCTATTTATGTTTTTTGAAAAACATCAAATCGTAATTACAATCAATTATATTAAACAATAGTTTAAATTTGAATTCTATACCTTTAATATAGAAAATATGCGCATGCATACCTGGTTGGACTTCTTCTTGTTGAAAATATCTATTTACATTATCATTGTTTCTTTCTTAAATATTGGCATGTTCTCGTTTATTTCTCCAATAATGCTCTTTCCTTTGATCGTTATGGTTAGTTTCATCTCGAGTGCGATCAAATTTTCTCGTGCGCAAACTTTTGTTCCCCATGAGTATAGTTATCTGTACAAGTTTTTAACAAAATCAACATTTCCGAATAGTCTCAGAAAAACTTCATTGTCACAAAAAATATTAAAAAATAATATCAATAATTTTATGTTCAACAAAGGATTCACCTTGAAAAAATGCTCAACATTTGTCTTTCAATATATAAATTGTTATTCCAATAAAAACTTGAACAAACATCAATTACCTTGTTCAAAAAAAACGAAAAAGATGATTCAAAAATTTGTTTAGTTGCTCTATAAAACCATGAAACAAGTGATGAATTGTGTTAAATATGTTCGGCCGAAAGCGTATTTATACGATTTTGCGTGAAATGAAACGATACAACGTGTCTTTTCATGTTTTCTAGCTAACGGAATTTGCTCACACATCTTTCGACCGAAAAAAAGGTTTTTTGGCCGAAAATCTAGGAAACCATTTAATTTTAATGGATTCGGTTAGAATTTTGTTTTTCGGCCGAAAACTAGAGAATGGGACTATTTGCAGAAACTAGAGATTTCCCTCTAGCTTACCTAAACTTTGGAGGTTGTAGACTCTTGCAAATACTCAGAATTTGGTTTTGAAAATGACACGAACATTTGCAAAATTGAATCTACTTTCAATTCCTATAATTTGTTTTCATTTTCATTATTTTTATCTAATTTTGTTTAATTTTAAAAAAAAAATCACCGTATAATATTTTCAGCTGACATTATGATTCAGTGAAACAAAATATCCGTATCTCTAAAAATACACAATGAAAAATTTAGAAAAATTTATATTCATAATCCTTAAACTGTTCTTTTCAAAAGGGTATTTTTATATTTTACTTTTAAGTAAAATTAAGATAGATACAAGATGGGGGAAAAAATGTATTTAAAATATGCAACATTTTCAGCTTGGTCAAATTCACAAAATTCTAGAAATTATAATATTCATCCGTTAGATTCAAAATTATAGTCATAATAAAATAGAGTCTCTGTAGATTGTTGAAGTATATTTCATTTGTTAAAAACAAAAGTTTAATAATAGATACATTGTTGGGGGAAAAAAAAGTCGTTATCATTCCTTTCATGTTTAAGGAAC
>JASDQU010790055.1:76601-100996 GCA_032191745.1 Picea mariana | reverse complement strand
AAGAGTAATCTAATTAGAATAGAAGCTGTGACAACATGTTTCATTGAGTAAAAGTTTGAAGGATCTGTTAGACGTGTATGAACTTAATGTCAGTTCATTCACCATATTGGATCTTTTTATCTCTTAGACACTCTCGAAAGAAAAAACCCAACTTTTAGTGTGAGGGAAAGCCTAAGGAAACTATTAAGTGGGTCACTAGCTGACACCTATATGACTTAATCCTCATTTGGGCTTGGAATGACTATTAGGTCTTGATATTGATATTGTATTTTTTTTTTAAATACCTACACAAAGGTGGCAATTGTGACATCTTTCACTCTCTTCCCGTCGCTATTGCCACGTCCAAGACGTCTCTCTTTCCACCTCCAAGATTGTCGCTCCCATAGCAACCATGTCGGAGCTAGTAACTCCAGGCCGTCGTTGTTGCCACTTGATGGACGTCGTTCTTGCCACGTCCAAGAGTGTCTCTCCCATAGCAACCACGTCGGAGCTAATACCTCGTCCTGTCGGTCTTGCCACCTTCAGAATGTCTCTCTTTCCACCTCTAAAACGTCTCTCTTGCCACCTTTGAAACGTCTCTCTTGCCACGTTTGAAACATCTCTCTTGCCACCTTTGAAATGTCTCTCTTGCCACGTTTGAAATGTCTCACTTGCCACGTTTGCAACGTCGGTCTTGGCACTTTTGAAATGTCGGTCTTGCCACATTTGAAACGTCTCACTTGCCACGTTTGAAACGTCGGTCTTGCCACGTTTGACACGTCGGTATTGCCACGTTTGAAACGTCCCTAGACGTCGGTCTTACGACGTCAATATGGGGCTGGACAATCCAATTTATGATGACACGTGGCGTCATATAACGTCGCAATACCGACGAAAACTAGGTCATCGAAAAAATGACGTCCTGTGAAACGACGTTTGAGGGGGTCCGAGGTTTGTCGGTCTTCCGACAATAGAAAGTGGCAATTGCGTCGAACGCACAGTCGGAATTTGACCCAAATGCATTAGTGTTTCAACTCATTGGAATTCGACACATACACTTTACCTTTGTACATGAGAATTCCATGTTCATTCAGCTGATAAGAATTAAATTTCCACTGAAAATTACCTTGTTGTAATATTTGTTTTACTTTTAGATAATGATGATCTAAATTTGATGCTACAATTATTTGATATTTCATATCAGTCATGTACTTGCTAATGGATGCGACATGAACTTCATGAGATCTCCTACTGAGTGCATCAACCACTTGATTTTGCTTGCATTTTATATACTTAATTTCAAATTCATATTCACTTAGAAATTCCATCCATCTAGTTAGTTTGGAATTTAATGTTTGTTGTCCAAACAAATGCTTCAGACCACAATGGTTTGTCCTTAGCTTGATTTTATTACCCATAAGGTAATGCCTCCACATTTTTAATGCATGTACAATTATGTCTAACTCTAGATCATGGGTAACATAATTTCTTTCATGCTCTTTTAATTTTCTAGACTCATAACATACCACATGATCCTTTTGATCGAGAAATCCACCGAGCCATTCCTTTCATGCATCTATGCACATAAGAAAATATTCATCTCGATATGCAATCTTCAATATTGGCACACTTTTCAATATTTCCTTCAACTGTTGAAATCTCTCTTCACACTTGGGTATCCATTCACATTTCACTCCCTTCTTCTACAAAGAAGTGATTGGGCTAGCAATCTTTGAGAATCTTTTTATGAATCTTCAATAATAATCAGAAGGACCCATGAATTATCTGATCTCTGTCACATTCTTTGGAATTTTCCATCTTTGAATGGTCTCTATCTTCTCAGGATCCACTGCTATCCCTTCTACTGAAATTATATCGCCCAAGTAGTGAATCTTCTTTTGGTAAAATATGCACTTACTTAGCTCAACATACAATTTATGCTCTCTTAAAACTTGCAACACCATTCTTAAATTTTTCTCATTTTCCTCTTATGACTTACATTATATGAGTATATCATCTAGGAACACAATTACAAACATGCCCATGTACTCCATAAACACTCCATTAATCAGGCACATAAAAACTATTGGGGAATTTGATAGTCCGAATGGAACTACCATGACTTCATAATTCCCATATCTTGTCCTAAATGATGTTTTTTTGATGTCTCATACTTTTATCCTTACTTGATGATAATACGATCTCAAGTCAATCTTGGAAAACATTCTTACACCTTTAAGCTGATCAAACAAATCACCAATTCTTGGCAAAATATATTTGTTCTTTATGGTGACCTTATTAAGTTGTCTGAAATCAATACACAAACTTAAGGTTCCATATTTATTCTTCACAAATCCCCAAGGTGACACAATTGGACGTATATACCTCTTCTTTAAAATCTCTTCAAGTTGCATCTGCAACTGTTTCAATTCTGGTGTGCCCATTCTGTATGGTGTCTTGGACATTGGGGAAAATCCCAACATCAAATAAATAGAGAAATCAATGTATCTTTGGCGGTAGTCTTGGTATTTATCTAAAAACATCTTCAAAATCCCTCAAGACTGGATGGTATTTAATGCTTTCCACTTTGTCTTTGGCTACCTCTTCCATATGGGCTGAAAAAATATGACATCCCTTCCTAAAACTCTTCTTCAGATGCATAGATGAAATCTCTCTAATAGATAAAATCTTGGAATGTGTTGAATCTTTCCTTGCTTCCCTTCTTCATCAAGACATGTGATTGTATTGTTGTAACAATCTAGGATAGCATGGTGCTTTTCCAACCAATCCATGTCAATTAGACAATATTATGAACCCAATGATTTGATGTTTACATCTACCTTTGTGATGAGTCCATTCATGTCTATCAAAAAATATTTTACCAACTCATTGATCTTTCTCTTAGCTCCCGTGGCTAATTGAACTGACCAATATTTCTTATGCTTACTCCTTTGCAAGTGAAATATTTCAACAATGTTAGCATTTATGTAACTATGGGTAGCTCCATAATCAATCAAAATTGTTATGGGATGGTTATCAATATTACCTTCCACTTCGATCACTGGGAATTGATATTTTGCTTGCTTGTTGTCCAAGGCTACATAAATCCTTGGCATGTTTCCTCCCATGTCTTTCACTATTTCAACCTCTTGAATGTTGTGGAAAGTACTCATTATTTCCCTTTTGTGAGGGTAATCCCTATATAAGTGATTTCCCTCACATTCCCAACATTGAACATGTTGTTGCCTTGGCCTTTTCCCAAATGAATATGAATTCTTGTGCTCATTTTGGGCTGCTTGACCTTGTGGATTTGCTTGGGTGTTGTTCTTGAAAAAGGGTGTCTTAAAACCTTTATTCCTTTGATCCTTTTCCCCTTTGATCTTGTCATTCCAAGTCTTTTGTAACACCAACCTTCCTTTGCTCTGCTCATAAAGATTCCTTTCTCTCCTTATGGTCTCTTCCAAAGTCTTGGGGCTATCATATTGTATCTTGTCACTATAGAAGGAGGGTAAAAAACTTAGAAAACTTTGGATTTTAACCTTTTCATCCTTGATGAAGTCAACATAATTCAACAATTAAAAAAACCACTGATCATATTCATCCATTATCATGGTTCCCAACTCGATTTCAATTAAATCCTTCATATTTATTTCATATTAATTCTCAGATAAATATTTATCTTGGAAATATCCTTTGAACTGCCTCCATGAGATCCTGTTCTCATCAAGGTTCTTGGATTTCTTAAGCTAATCCCACCAGATGGTTTCCTTTTCTTGCAAGTGGTAGGTGGAAATTATAGCTTCTACCCATGAGGGGTAATCATGTAGCTGGAAATATTTATTCATTTCCAACAACCATGCCTCGACCTCTTCTCCTTTCCTCTGCTCACCATTGAAATTTGGTGGCTTAATATTCGTGAGCCCACCTTCCAAGATGTCTGCCTCTGACCTTCTCCTTTTCCTCCTAACAGGAGACACGCTTGGGATTCTTCCTAGCCCTGAACTTGCACTAGGTATTCTAGTGGATTTCCTTGGATAATGATGGTGCTTGCTCATGCTTCTTGACTGCCTATCATTTCCATGATCATCCGTTTTTCTATGAGACCTTTATGTTGACACTTGTCTAGCACTAGTTTCTTTCTTTGTTCCCAAGTACTTTTTGAATTGCTTATGAAAAATATTTAAGCTTTGAATTATCTCTTCCTGAGCCTTCATGATCCTTTCATTATCATCTTTATATTTTCACTTCTCTATGCAACCCTCTCATAGTGGCATGCTCATGCCTATCTCTTCTTCCATTTGACTATGTCTCAACATCCCCAATGCATACCCATGATCTCTTCCTCATGTATTTGAGATCCCCGAGCATATTCCATAACTACAATCCTTATATAAGAACCAAAGTTTCCTTCATGTACCTCTAATTCTGCAAGAAATGTGCATGCAATAATTATTGATAGAAACATGTAGAGCATAAAACATTCCATCCATTAGAACACATTTTATTTATTCATAAATTTATGGAGGAAACAATGCACCAAATAAAAAATTTGATTCCTTAGATGCATTCCTCTCTAAAACATCTTTCCAATGGTTGTACTCATGCCTCAATTTGAGTTCTAAGCGAAAAGTTACAACATTTACATGCTGCAATTTCCACTCTTTTACTGCTACATAAATATATTTATTAATTTATAAGATTTTTTTTTCCTGAATTCAAAATATGGGTTGAGATATGTCTTATAATCCTCAATACCTTTATATTGACTATTTTTTTCTCAAATCCGAGCTTCGAGCTGAAAGTTGTGGTCTGGAGAAGTTTAGGTTGTTTTACCCAATTTATCCTTGCATGCTACATGTGCATTATTTCTCTTCCTGCGCATTTTCAAGTACCCATAACCCAAAAATGGCTCCACCAATGGCTTCTATGGGTCATAATATTTCCATCGACTGCTCCTGTACCATGAATGAACTTCTGAGCATGGAGTTATTCCCTATGGAAGTAAATTTGGTGCCAAAATTTTACCCTTATTTTTTTGGTTGTAACTTTTTCATACGAGCTCTGTTTTTTGAACCATTTAGCTCATTGGATAGTTCTTTATCAGTTATTTTGTTTGCATTGTATATATAGAGTGTACCAATGTACATTTTTTTCTAGTGGGTTTTTATGGTCTAAAAACGTTGCTTATTGGCTAAAAAATGCCTTGCAAATTAATGACCTTCAAAAACCACAAACTTTCGCATAAAACTGACTGTTTTACTACTTTAAAAACCCTTTAAATCTGAACCGCTGATCTCAAATCAAGAGAAACAAAAACTGTTGATATGAATCTATTGGCCATCATCGATTGAAACTTTCCTTTGGACACACGTGACACTTTTCCTGATTTGTCGACTCGACCATTGGCCATCGACCTAATTCCCCGATGAACGATTTGTACATACCTCCAAACCACCCGACCCGACTGTTAGACATCAAACATCTTCATTGGAGAATGTAAATCCTCACCCATTTGGTCGATGCCCAACCATCGACCCATCGATGATCGACGATTCCCGATCATTGTCGAAAACACTTCCCCAAATCGATCGACCTAACCATCGGTCATCGACCACCTCTATTGGATGATGTGGCATGACACATGGGTGTTGATGTGGCATGGAACATCTTCCTAAGGTATCGACTTGGGTGGTGTGGCATGACACATCATCCTGAGGTGTCAACTTGGGAGACATGGCATGAGACATCATCACCCTCCTTCCCCCCATTGACTGTCATCCGATTTTCTTAGATGACCCTAACACCTCACCGAATCAACTGATGCCTGTCCATTGGCTCATCGACGATTGATGAATTTTGTTTCTTGATTTGAAACACTTCGTTGAATTGGCCGAAGCCCGTCTGTCGGCTCATCAACGATCGATGATTTCTATTGATGATTGAAAATGCTTCGTGGGATTTGGTTGACACCGACCATCGGCCATCGATGGTCAGAGATGTCATTTGGCCAAACCAAACTCTTCACCATTTTGGTCAATTTGACCATCGGTGATTTCTCTTAGTGAATTTCCATACTTCAAAATTTTTGACCAAAAACCCCGATGAATCTAAGTCATTGATTTAATCCATTTCAAAAACCCCCGAAATGAATCATGGTCGTTGATTGGATCTACCTTTCAAAATGAACGAACTAAATACAGAAAACCGATCTAATTCATTTCCCAAAATTCCAAAATTAATCACAACCGTCAATTTATTCAACCTTTCAAACGAATGATACCTTATGGATTTTCAAATTTATCATGATGAATCTCAACCGTCGATCTCAAGATCAAAATAGATATTGACTGTCGATTCGCCAACTTGCCTGCAACTATAGAACAACAATTAAAACTTGAATTTTGACCATTTCAAGTCGAATTTGGCTCTACAACTCGCATGTTTACTCCATTAAATTTATTAAATAGATCCGATTCACTCAAAATCGACTTTTACTTACGAATTTGGAAAATTTTCTCTAAATTCTCTGTTTTTCCCCAAATCTGTCACATAAAAAATATGCAACAACGAATTTCATCAATTCTCTTTGGTTCTTGGCCCATCCAAGCTCGATGTTTCAATCAGGCACTATGATACCGTAATGTACCCCAACCCAATCGAGGGACATTACAATGCATAATACTCATAAAAATGAAATTTCTGCTAACTAAATAATTCTTTTACAACAAACTGATTTCCTGTAGCTTTCAACTACAAATTACATCCATAAATAAACACTGTCTATTACCATTTATTTAATGAATTTAAAACAAGATAAATTGACATGAATGAAGATTAATAATTCAACACAATAACATATAAATCATTCTAAAATACACAGAGTTCATGCACAAAAACAACACATGTAAAATAACACAACAACAAGATACAACACTTATCTTTTAAATTTTTTGTGAAACCAACTGCTTGGGATGGATGTTCTACCCAACCATAGAATGAATGTTTCAAATATCAATAGCTAGTAACCCCTAATTCGAGGCTAGTAATCCATAAAAGAGGGTGGTATCTCTCACTGTCCACACAAAACTTAGAAAACTCACATCCCACTGGAATTCTCCTACAACTATCCTTATTTTCCACCAACTCTCTTCCTCTTGACCTTCCCAACCTAAGGAATGTACCCCTTCATCAATATCATTCCCTTGAGCATCCCATTAATTTATCAAGGTCTCTTTGGCACATGTAGCTAGGAATCTCTCAGTTGGGAACTCAAGGGAGCTTGTTGTCAAGAAAAAATACCAGCAACAACAAAAAACTCTTGTTGATTTAGTGAAACTCACACAAGAGTTCACTCTTTAGACCCGACAACCTGGATCTTTAGTCTTTATCTCCAATATGATCCAAATATGATCCAACATTCTCTATAATTCTCCCTCCATGGATGAACCAACTCCAAGCTCTCTTTCTTTCTCTCTACTTTCCCTCATGCACAAAAACTTTACTCCCCAAAAAATGTTGTCCCCACCCATACGATTTTCCTCTCCTTTGGCTTGCTTGCTTGACTCACACACTTCCGCAAGCTTATTGTACTCAACCTCCACGTGCGCAATAAATTTTGGATGTGACTACACACACCCACTTTCTTACATGTATCCAATGATTGGCTTTAGGAACACTCAATAAAAAATTGGAAGGCTCATATACAAATAACAAATTTAGGAAAATGGGTTGAATTAATATACATCGGTAATTCCCCCTTGGACCCCCTCTTGGCCATTATCCTAGACCCTCCCCTCTCTTGCAGATTAATTCACCCCCCATCTCTTTTCCATGTCCCCTTAACAATTGGCATGACATTTTATTATTAAAACATAGAAATACAAGTCACATATTACATCACTTTGGCCATAGACACACATTATATCCACATTAAGAATTAATTAAACTGGGGATTATAGTGGGGATGTTAAATTTTGGAAGACTAGCCTTCCTCTTATTTTCTCATAAATATGTTTTAGTCTCCTTATGTCCTCCTCCAAGGTCCTGGGGTATCATAATGTATATTTCCATTGTAAAAGGAAGGTAACCCACTCAGAAACCTTTGGATTTTTACCTTCTCATCCTTTATGAAGCCCAAATACTTCAACAAATCAAAGGCCCTATTCTCATATTCATCCATTTTCATGCTTCTCAAATTGACTAGAAATAACTCTTTCATATTCCTCTCATAGTAATTCTTTAAAAAATATTTCTCGTGGAAGTATCCTTTGAACTGTCTCCATGAGACATTATTCTCATCAAGGTGCTTGGCTTTCTTACGTTGATCCCACAACATGGCTACCTTTCCTCGCAAGTGGTAGGTTGTAATTTTGGTTTCTACCCTTGAGGGGTAATCATGCAACTGAAAATATTTCTTCATTTCCAACATCCATGCTTCAACCTCTTCTCCATTTCTATGCTCACCGTTAAACGCTGGCGGCTTGATTTTCCTAAGTTCGCCTTACAAAATGTTTGACTTAGGAATTTTCCTCTTCCTCCTGACAAGAGACACACTTGGGATTCTCCTTGGACCTAAAATTGCACGAGCTCTTATGGTGGATTTCCTTAGAGAATGATGGGGCCTACTCATGTTTCTTGACTACCTATCATTTCCATGGTCATCCTTTCTGCTAAGGGATCCTAATGCTACTGCTTGCTTGGCACTAGCTGCTTGCTTTGAACCAAAGTATTTGTTGACTTGCCTCTGTAGCATATTCAGACTCTTAAATATCTCTTCTTGAGCCTTCATAATATTTTCATTATCTTCCCTATATCTTTTCACTTCACTCTGAAAGATTATCATAGTTACAACCCACTCTACATGCTCCTCCCTGCCTCTTCTTCTATTAGACTCTATCTTATAATTTCCCATGTTGCTACCTAGCCTTTTGAATTATTATTCATAGCGAAAGGAAATTTGAGAATCCTCCATGACTATAATTCTCATACAAGAACCAATTTTCCCTCTTATACCTCGAAATTCTTGAAGAAAATGTGCATGCAATAAAATTTCTGTTAGACACACACACACACACACACACACACACATAGAGTTCTGGAAAAAGAATGCATAAAGTTTCTTCTCTTTGATGCCACCAGTCATATTATTTTGAGTTGATTATGATTTCTACTACTCAAATCAAGTTTTTGGGTTGAAAAATGGATTTTCCTCCTCAAGACCTTTCCAACCACTATTCGTTTTCCAAAATCTGAGCTCTAAGATGAAAGTTATGGTATGCAGAAGTTTAATTGTTTTCTCATTTCTATCCCTTACTACTATATATGTCTTCCCTCTCATCCTGTACAGGTTTAGGTACCTAGATTCAAAATTTTCCTCGATGGCCATATTATATGGTCCATAATATTTCCATAAACTTCTCCCGCGCCCCAAAATAATTTTTGAGCACGCTGTTATGCCCTCTGGAAGTAAGTTTTCACTTGATTTATGCCTTGTGTTGTTTCAACTGTAACTTCCTCATAAAAGCTCTATTTTGTGCCCATAATACCTCATTGGAAATATCTCACCGAGTTCTTTCTTTTCAATACACAAACCTAAGGTACACACAGTTCTCTTGATTTTTACTACCTAAAAATGTCATTTAGGCCCTCAAAATCGCTTTGCAAGTTCAAGACCTTCAAAAATTTGATTTTTTTTAAGAAAAAATGTCTATTTTACTGTTATAACATTTTTTTAATCCCAACCATTGGTCTTCTAAACCTTCCCTAGGACCAAGGATGAATCTCCACCATTTATATCCTACTAAGAATCAAAATCATGAACGTTGGTTTTCCAACATCCGAAATGCCATTGACGATTGAAAATTTTACTTCGCAAACCAAACTTGTTCGCAAATTTCTCCAAACAACGATTGCTCCATCAATGATCGACAAATTCACTTGGACACATGAAACACTTTTCCGATTCTACCGACCTAACCATTGAATATTGGCAATTGATGTTCCCCTAGTTGATGTGGCATGACACGTGGCTACTGATGTGGTATGACACGTGGATGCTAACATGGCATGATATGTGGATGTTGATGTGGCATGAAGCATAGATGTTGATGTGGCACGAAACATGGATTTTGATGTGGAAACTTGGATAATTTGGCATGAAATATGTATTCTAACATGGAATGACACATGGATTTTTATGTGGAATGACACATCATCCTCCTCATCCTATCATCGATGATCAAAATTTCCTTTGGTGAACCAAAAAAATTCTCTAATATAGCTGATCCAACCATCAGTCATTGAAAATTTCCATTGACGAATGAAACACTTTTCCAATCTTGTCGATCTGACCATCGACCATCAAAGATTTTTGTTGGTGATGGAAACACTTCACCAATCTTTTAGATCTGATCATTGGTCATTGATGTTCTCTCTTGGCCACCTGATAGGTCTCGATTGTCAATCTATTGGACTTCACCAAAATGCTAAAATGAATTTGATAATCGATCTTTGAGACTTTTCCAATTTGCGGAAATGAATCTTGACCATCGATCTTTGATACGTTTCCAATATGTGAAAATGAATCTCGATAATTGATCTAATGGAATTCACCAAATTGCAAAAATGAATCTTGACCATTGATCTTTGAGACTTCACCAATATGTGGAAATGAATCTTGACCATTGATCTTTGAGACTTTTCCAATGTGCAAAAATGAGTCTTGACTATCGATCTGTTGGACTTCACCAAATTGAGAAAATGAATCTTGACTATCGATCTGTTGGACTTCACCAAATTGAGAAAATGAATCTCGACCATCGATTCTCCTACTTTACAGTCGCCATGAAAACATGGAATTCAAATTTGCAATCCGATTTTTAACCTCGCAACTTGAAAATAGACACCATTGATAATCTCTTTGATGGTTCTGAGTTAAAATTCGACCTAAATTTGCTCAAAAATTTTGGGATTTCACTCCAGTTTCATAATGTTTTCCCAAATCCGTCGTAGACAAATCTATGAAACTACAAAATTGTACCAATTGCACACTAGCCTCAACCCATACAAGATCGATGTTGAAAATTGAGCTCTGATACCAATCAGTAACATTGCCCAACTTAATTGGGGAACATTACTTTGTGAAATACACATAAAATAAAATTTATGCTAACAAATTGTAACTTACTAGTGACTAATTATACATAGACTTAACCATTTATGATACCCATAACTATATGTAGCTACACGTAACGTACCCAACCACCAATAGGCTAGGCCACACTACTTTAAGGATGCACTTCTTGAACTGATTTTGAATTTTCAATAGAAATAAATTAACAAAGAAGCATGAAAGAAACACGTGCAATAATCGAGATTCATGCCATACCATAAAAGAAATGAGTAATATGTCATGCACAACAATAACCAACAAGAAGAAAAATTATAAATACATATCTTAGAGATAATAATTAATACTCAATGGAAACAGATATACAAGCAAAGAAACACATGACTGAAAGCACTTATCTTTAACAAAAACAATCACCAATTGGCTGCAAGCCAAGGATGTTCCACCTAACCTTAGACACTAATGTTCCAAGTATAAAAAATAGGTCACCTTCGAGATAGGGCTATGAATCCACAAGGACAGGTCTCATAATGACATTTATCTTCCCAAACTAGTCAACAATCAAGCTCTCGTAGGTTTCCTAACCTCACAACAAAATCCAATTTACCAGCTCTCTTCCCTTTAACATGCACATTTCTTACAGAATTAGAGGTGTTACCCCCCATACTTAGGGGTAACTGGAGGAGATCATGTATCGAGGCTTGTAATAGAGAACATGATCTACACCATGATGACGGTGATCAACATGTCCACACATGGCAGCGTAGTATCCCCCCTCTTTTTTTTCTCAACATAGATCAACCAAGGCTCATCACATTCAAGCAAACTATAGTATAGGAGACGATAACCCATTGCCACCATGAGGTATGTTAGTCCTTCTTTCATGCAAAGTGTTGTGCTTAATTTATCGAGCATGTAGGTGAATATCCTTATTTGAAGTCGGATAATGGATCATTAGTTTAGAAAATTGTGTTAGTTTCCTTGTTTCACCTTGGTGGTCAACTTATGTGCTCTAGTCCCATGTTTTCACCGCCAAGGGAAAAGGGGTAATACTGAGGGGCCCTCCCAAGGGTAACATCCCATTCCTCTTCACACTTAACACCTTCATTACAAGGAAAATACCCTCTAGCAGAGGTTTTTGTGGACACCCCTATTAAAATAGCCCAAAAATCCATTTATAGTGAAGGGTACTAGCGGAGGTAAGTAGGATTTTTAGCAGATTTTTTTGTACGGTGGGTTTATAAATATATAACACACCAGTGTGTTTTATACAACTAACTCACCAGTTCCTGCAAAACTAATGCACCATAGTAGGGTTATTTAAAAAAAAAATTACTCCGGTGCACTACATAAATAATGACACATCAGGGCGCACAATTGTGCACCATGGAAATTTTATTTTAATTTTTTTTATATACGACAATGCACTACTTAAAAAATTACACCAGTGTGGATTGTTTCTCCCAAACAATGGTGCACCGTGGTAAGGTTAAATTAAAAATAATTATCAACCATATTCTTAATCATGCAGAGACGTCAACCGAGAGAGAAGCAACAGAAGCAAGAGAAGAGGGTTGACCCATACAATGTTGTACAAGATTGGGAGGCGAGGGAGAGGGAGAGGGATTTGTTTCTTGGGAATTTCTGTGATTTTTTCTGTTTGCATTTTATTTGTAAAGAATTGAGTCTAAAGTATGGGAATTTCAGATGTAAAGACTTGAGTCTAAAGTATAGGAATTTTAGCTGTAAATACTTGAGTCTAAAGTATGGGTAGTCTCTCAAAATTATAATCTATGATCATTTGAAGCATGTTTTAGACTCAAGTATTTGGTGAACTCCCAACTAATGGGTTTTCTAGCAAAATTCTAATCTATATTAATTGCTAACTCACAATTGTGTGTGATTATGATGAAAATTTGAGTTCTTATGACCATGATGTCCACGATGGGAATCTTTCTCCATGGGTACGTACTACCATCTAGATCACCCTTCCCATATCGCCATCATGATCTTCAATGATTATAACCTTGTGTGATCTCATTGCTAATGATCATAACCAACTTGCATGATTGTCAATGATCATAACCTGCGTGATCTTGCCATCAATGATCATAAATTGTGTGATCTCGTCGTCAATGATAATAAATTGTGCGATCTCGCTGTTAATGATCATAACCTTGATCTCACCATCAATGATCATCACTGTCTCTAAAAATCCTAAACTATAATCATTTCCTGTTTATAATATAGTTGGGAGTTCACCAAATCCTTGAGTCTACAACATGCTAAGTCTAGCAAAATTATAATATATATTACTGGCAAATAAAAATTTCGATAAATTTTAAAGCATAATGGTGCATATATTTAAAAGAAACAACACCAGTGCGTCTATAACATTCCAACGCATCGGAGTGTTGCATTAATAACCACACCATTACATGATTAAATAAAAAAAATATGCACCATCGTAAATTATTTTGAAAAATATACTCTGATGCGCTTTGTGGTATATTGACGCACTGGTCAACACACGTTCTCTAAATGGATGCACAATGATAGGGTTAGTTTTAAAACAATATAATCCAGTGTGCTTGTTAAAAATAGATGGATGGGGCACATAATATCAAGTAAATCTAGTCTGGCTTACTTACATGCCTCTTGCTAGCAAAACCCCAACGTGACTCTGTATGAACCGCTCCTCCCACAGTTGAAACAATTGCATGAGAAGTGTTGGATGGATCTGAATCATTGCAGCTGACCGTGTAGGATGAGCCTAGAAGGGGGGGGGCGGGGGAACCCCCTCATACAAGAATGTTGCAGAAAACGACAGAGCTAGACTGTGTGCCAAGAGGCCCGTTTTTGAGCTGTCATCACACTTGAGAGAACAACTCCTAGCTAAAGAGAAGATCCAACAAAGAATTGGATGTGGAGCCAAGCACGTCTCATCCAAAAGCATCTCGAAGATGGGAACAAGGAAAATGCATTCCCCAATATGATAAGCCGCCAAGATATCTCATAAGCTCCACTATGGTTGGGGAACACACTCATTTTATGCGGGAGCACTCCCTCATTGATAAATTTCTTGGTCTTTGGCCTTCAGAACAAGATTTCTTGAGATGGATCAAGGACTGGTGGAATCCCAAGGGAGATTACGAAGTACAACTCATCTCCAAGGGGTTTTTTATGATCATCCTTTACAATCTGGAAGACAAGGACAATTTTTTTGATAATGGGCCATACTTTTACAACTTAGCCGTGCTACTTCTTTGATTTTGGACAGACCGCTTCAACCCAGAGAAAGAATATTTCACAATGGATTCAGTTTGGATAAGGGTATACTCCCTGCTGCAGAAATACTGCCTGGAGGAAATACTAATGGGTATAGGAAATATTGTGGGAATATATGTTAAATCCTCAAAATCCGCAAACCAAAGGAAATACACCTCCTACGCTCGAATCTATGTCTACATGGACATTTCAAAAGATTTATCAGGCTCAGTAACCCTATAATACCATGATGAAGATTGGAATAAAACAATGAACTATGAGCATATTCCCTTATACTGTAGGAAGTGTCATGAGCATGGGCACCTCTTTTGGGACTATCCCTTAAATGCCCAGAATCTGAAAGCAGAAGAGGGGAAGAAAAATGATGGCTTCACCAGGGTCACTGGCAGGAAACAACAACCACTAGAAAAGAAGAATCAAGACAATGCTCCGAAAATACCTTCTAAAATATCCTATGACATTCTTAATCAAATCCCTAGGGAAGAGGAGGCATGAGATCCACAGAAAAAATACAGCCAGGAAAAGGAAAAAGGGAAAACAAATCACCAAACCGAAACAAGCAAAGATGACCACCAAGACACAAGCCCTGCTAGAAGGGTGTTTGGGGATAAGACAAAAGAAAGTGGGGACACTCTCATGCATCTTGATGAGAAAGATCTGGCAGACATAGATCTCGAAAACCTAGAGGAAGCCTTCAACTGAAACGATCTGCACAACATCCTAGTGGAACAACTCATAAAGTCTCACCAAGTATTCATTGACTCCACTACAGGCTCTACCTCACGACTATGGATATACTTAGACCCAACCACTGAACTCAAACGAACCTCCCAGGAAAGTAAAAGACGGGGATGCAAATCAGCACAACAATTCATCAAGGAAGTAGGTAACTTATGCTCAACTTGGGGCAGATCCAAAGGCTCACAGAGGGATACCTCCATCCACCTCCCAACTCGTCATGATGAATATCATAACATGGAATATTAGAGAGATCAATGGAAAATCCAAGCAGAGGAATCTTCGAGACTGTATTCGTGTTGAGAATCCAAACATTCTCCTTTTGCAGGAGACAAAATGTGCTGGTGAAGAAGCGACATATATCTTTCGACGTTGCTGGAGAGAATGCGACTCCCTTCATACATACTCCAATGGAGCAACAGGTGGTTTGGTGATCTTGTGGAATCCAACAACAATCATCATAGATCGACCCTTTTTGATGGTGGGTACGATTACGACTCACTTCAAAGTCATAGGATCTACCAAAGAAGGAGAGATAAAAAATGTGTATGGGCCTTAAAGTACCCAGGACAAAGATTTATTATTAAAGTGAATAACCACCATCAAATCACTATTGAGCTCGCCCAATTGGTTTCTAGGAGGCGATTTCAACATCATCCTAACATTGGAGGAAAATACAGGAGGCACCAAGAGGCTTGATCAAGACAGTGGTAAGTTTCAGGCCCTCATAGACCAATTGGATTTAGTAGATATATAAACTAGGAATGGAATTTTCACCTGGTCCAATCACAGATCTGGACATCAACATGTAGCTTGTCGACTATACCACTTCCTCATTTCAGAAGCCCTGTTGTTGGAGGACCCTGCCATTGAGGCCACCATCCTCCCTAAAACAGGGTTAGACCACTGACCCATTTTGCTATGTCTTGATGCCGATACGATGCCCAAACTCAAGCCCTTCAGTTTTGAGAAATTCTAGTTCTCCCACCCAGACTTCCAACAACTTTCAGAATCCTGGTGGAAACAAGAAGAAATAGACCATGGTACTTGCATGTATAAATTCTAGCAGTGACTCAAAAAATTCAAGTCACAGATAAAGTGATGGAATATGAATGTTTTTGGGAACATCCTGTAAAGAATACAAGAAATCAAGCAATGCTTGGAAACCTTGCAAAAGACTTTCATAATGGGGGACAGAACAAAAACCTTAATGAAGAAGAGGAGGAGCTCAAGGCAAAATTGGAGGAGAGAAAGGAACATGAGAAAATACTCTGGAGACAGAAATCCAGGGTTCAATGGCTCAAAGAAGGAGAAAATAACACCAAAGTATTTCATCAATCCATGGTGCACCGAAGATACATCAAAAGAATAACCTAGCTGGAGGATGCTCAGGGTAATGACATTAGGGACCATAACAAAATAGAAGAAGAATTGATCAACTACTACAAAGACCTCCTAACAATTCCCATCGATGACAGAACGCCAACGATCCACAAAATCACTAGGAACATAATGAAGCCCTAAACTGACCCACCAGGTGGATCAACAAGTTAAGGAAATTCCCCGAGGCAAATCTCTCGGTTTAGATGAATTCACAAAAGACTTCTTCCACTACTGTTGGCCAATGATCAGAGAGGAAGTCTGGCAGGTGGTGGAGCAATCTAGAACCTCGAGACATGTCCTCTCAGCCTTCAATTCCACCTTCCTCACTCTCATCCCGAAGGAGGAAATGGTCACACAACCCAAACAATACAGACCGATAGCTCTCTATAATGTCATATGAAAAATTATCACTAAGTTCATTTCCATGCGTCTCAAACCAATTTCGCCTTTCATTATCTCCAAAGAGCAGGCGGGCTACGTGGAAGGCAGGAAAATCATGGACAAAATCATCCTAGCTCACGAAGTCATCCACTCACTAAAAACAACCAAGACTCCAGGTATGCTCATCAAACTTGAACTTTCTAAATATTTTGACATTATCAGTTGGAAATACATGCACTCCCTCTTCAAGGCCTTTGGATTCGACAATCACTAGGTATCCTGGTTCACGAGGATCAATTCCTCAGCCTTTTTCTCTATCCTAGTTAATGGAGTTCCTTGCCAGCCCTTCTCTCCCACCAAAGGCATCCGATAAGGGGACCCCCTCTTGCCCTTTCTCTTTTCCATAATGCTGGAGGGATTGAGGTGCTACCTCAAGGCCTCTATGGTGGAAGGTTCCCTTAAAGGTCTACCCCTACACAATATTCAACCATCCCCCTCTCACATCCAGTTTGTCGATGACACTCTTTTATTGAACACTCTGACAGAACAAGAAGCCAATAAGCTCAATTTCATCCTCAAATATTTTTTCGATGCTTTAGGAATGGCCTTAAACATTGAAAAATCACAGCTCTACTTATTCAATACCACGGTGGCTACCCAAAACCATATCTCTCATCTCTTGGGCATCCCCAAGAGCTCCCTTCCGTCCAATTATCTAGGAGTCCCACTCATAGGGGCGACTGCTCGTAATATGTCCTAGGACAACCTACTACTCTCCATATCCAACAGACTCAACAACTAGACCTTCAGATCTCTTAATCTTGCAGCTAGGCTGGTTCTTTTAAAATATGTTATTCAAGCCTTGCCAACCTACCTCTTTACCGCTCTAGCAAATCCCCAATTCTTCATCAGGGCCATTAGGAACATCCAACGTAACTTCCTATGGCACGGGAATCACCCAAACAAGAAATGGGAGTTAGTAGGTTGGGACAAAATTTGCAAGCGTAAAGCCTTAGGGGGTCTAGGGCTTCGAGATCCAGGGAAACTAAATCAAGTCATGGGGGAAAAATGTCGTGGCGTTGGCTCAAGCACCCCACAGAACTCTGGGAAAAAATCTAGAAAAGGAAATATGCTCCCACCACCAGAGAAGAGAAACTAATCAGATTCAATGATTAGATTCAGGGATCCAATATCTGTAACATGTCTTGAAACAATCGAATGCTCATTCAGAAGCATGCTTTCTGAGAAATTTGAAATGGTGAACACTCTCTATTTTGGAAAGACTCATGGAAACAACAACCACCTCTAACCATTCTTGAGGACCTCATCCCCCTACATCAACAACTGCAGTCTGGGGAATCCCGATTGGTGAAGGATCTATGGAGAGAGAATGATAGGCACCGACCATGGTGCAATTGGAGGACTGAACCTCATGAACTTTACCTTCAAACAGAGCTGGATCTACAGGCCTGTAAAGCTTGTGCAAATGAATCGAGAATTTACATCATGGAAGGCCCAGATATACTAAGATGGGGACACTCCACAACAAGAAACTTCTCAGTCAAATAAGCTTACTATTTACAGGGGAATTACCAAGGGAAACCAAAGGAATGTATCTGGGGAAAGATCTGGAACCCAAAATTCTGGCCAAAGATGTCCATGTTCTTATGGATTACCATCCAAAATTGCATTCTCACTTGGGACAATATTCAAAAATGAGATTTCATAGGCCCCTCAATCTTCCCCCTCTATCAACAATAGGAAGAAACAATGGGGCATCTATTCAACCATTGCAACTACAGTGAGCTAACTTGGGACATGGGGACACAAATAATGCGCCGCTCCAACATAAATCGAGCTAGTATCATAAGCACAATGGAGAACTAGGACTCAATTTCCTATCAAAACCCAATATTGGATCGCATCTGGTAGCTTCTACCTAGTTTCACCATGTGGAAAATCTGGAAGGAAAGAAGAAAAAGGATTTTTCGCTCGACTACCACCCCCCTCTCTCAATGTGGGAAAGAATTATGAACTTGATTCGGGAAACAATTAAGAGCGGGAAATGATCCCAAGAGGACCTAAAATGCAATCCAGGTGAAAGTCACATCCTTCATACCTCGCAGCTCAATATTACTACTTAAAGACAAGACAATGGGGTCACCAGAACAACCAACATCTCGTGCACCTAGTCCTCCCCACCCATTGGTCTCATTAAATTAAACTTTTATGGCGCATCACAAGGAAACCCAGGACCGACAGGATTTGGGGCGGTCCTCCGAAACGAAGAAGGGAAAATTCTCTATTATGTAGCAGGCTATCTAGGATTCAATACAAATAATGTTTTTAAACTATGTATCCTTCTCATAGGAATCAAGTTAGCAATGGACCACGACTTAAATAAGCTCACAGTGGAGGGGGATTCCTAGATCATCATCCAAATCATTACCAAAATTATTCATGGGTCACACCCCTTGGAGGTCTCACCTAGTTGGAGACTCTCAAGATTGTTGGAAGATTTCGGATCCCTCTTACAGCCTAATCTCACCCTCATCCCCTCACAGGTGAAAAGAGAGGTGAAAAAAATAGTTGATTGTCTGGAAAATGAAGGCACAGCTTCCATGATGGAGTTGATTCACTGGAATGCGCAAACCTATCCTCGATCCTAGCTATCAAACTGCTGCTTGGTGTTGGCCAGGAAATATTATCCAATCCCGGATGGGGTGGCACATTGCAATGGGAGGCCACGTAGCCTGCCCCAGGCCCAATCCATTAATATGGCAGGTCAACACCCTTCACCTCACTATTAAATGGAGGGAGGCCATTACTTCCCGCTGAGAAGGGGTGGAAAACTCCCTCGCGTGAGAAGAATGGTGGCCACAAGGTATAATGGCAGTGGGAATCTTGGTACAAGGGTCATGTGAGGCCTTAGAATTATACTTCTACTCAGACGAGGTTGGATCCATTTTACCTTTGTGCTCCATCAACCTGGTTGCTCTGATAAATGTATCTGCATCCAATCGACTCTTATTGCATTCACCTGCACATTAGCAACCTTACTAACCTTGCCATGCCAAGGGAATGAGGCAGGACATAGCGAAGCCATGCCTGGTATAGTTTTATTGCTAGACAGTGTAGGGTGTAGAGATTGGAGCGCGCCTTATCCATTGCTTGGACTCAATGATGGGAGAATCTCAGAACGCCTCTAATGGCATACGTTGAGGAGGAGATTCTAGAGGAACCTATCTAGTTTTCTCCAAAACCCCTCCTCTTCATATTGTCGGATAATTGGCAACCCCCCAGCCATATTCTAGTAAACAAAAGTGCCCCAACCATTGTCCAACAAGCACAAGAAACCAAGGAAGAGTCCACCTATATAATTGAGGAGGAATTCCTAGAGAAATTCCTCCATTTGGACTATGCAGACACAATTCAGAACACATACTCTACGGTGGAGGCTATGGAAGTAGCTCTGGTGGACCTAGGTGAGGTGGTGGTGGTCTTAGACACAAAGGTGGAGGGCGACCCAATATTGGTGCCTCCACCACTCTCGACACTCCAAGATTTTTTCCAGGTACCACCACCTTTCTTCCATTCCGGGAAGCTTGCGCTAGTATTTGAGTTGCGGGGCCAGATGGCTGAACAAATATATTGGGACATTCTCATGCACTGATGAATTGAAATGCTCTATGAAGCCTACTCGAATGCACTAGCATCCTAGCGTTGTCCTACCTGCGCTTTCGTGCTCTAGCCCAGGGACGACCCCCTCAACGATGATCCGAGCGACACACCCTTAGTTGAAAATGTGTAATTTCTCTGATTTGGCTACCATGAGGACTCTCAGCTTGGCTCCATGCACTGCTACAATGCAATTTTACAGTTTTGTCTCTTTTTTTCAGTTGATAGTATTTCTTATTTTCTTAGCATAGTTCAGAAAGAACTCGAATCCACCACCTGCTCTGGTTTCTGTTTGGCAGAGAAGATGGTGAATTGCTATTTTGAGCAATGACTTCACAGTCTGCCACCTATTCTAGTTTCCGCTAATTTAGTGGAACATATGGAAGAATGTATCCATGTGACTTTTTTTGTACTCTAAAACCTAGATAATAGGAAATTCCTCTCCTTTTTATTTACAAAAAAAAAAAATGAACGCACCGGTGCCTCTAATAATAGAGCACACCGTGACATGGTTAAATAAAAATTTTTACACACCATTGTAGGATTATTTAAAAAATATACATCGGTGTGCTCCATAGTATACTGACACACCGGTGCACACCATTGCTCCAAAGAGAGCACCATGTTAGGGTTATTTGCTTAAAAATAGTCGATTCCCTATGTAACACCAGATTCACCGATGCGTCAGATAATCGACCACACGGTGACAGGGTTAAATAAAAAAATTACGCAGCATTGCGGTTTTTTTCAAAAAATATATACGTTGGTGCACTCCGTAGTAACCTGACACACTGGTGCACACCCGTGCTCTAAAAGGGCGCACCATTTTGGGTTATTTGTAAAAAAATATTAGTCAGTGCGCTACATAAATATTTTAACACTGATGCNCTGTTGCTCTGTGCATGGCTTTCGAATTTTTCCAAATGGTGGGAAAATTTGTTTTTTTTTACTACGTGGCAACCGTGCCTCTCTGACAACAGAATGTCAAGGCAATATCTTTGTTTCTTTATAACTTAAGTTTTTGGCAGATTAAAATTTAAAATTGAGTTAATTTTTCACTATTTTAATTTTTTTCTTCTACAAGGTGTGTTCGATACATTTGGATCGTACCACGACTAGTGCACCCTATAAATTTACAGTGTGCACCACAACATGATGTTAAATTCCTTGGTGGTGCGTAGGTAAACATAAATGCACCGACGCGCCCGTTTATTGATGCACCGCGTAAAATTATATAGCTATTCGGAGGTGCGTCGAAGGACCTCTAACACCCCAGTCTGTTACGGTACATGATGCATAGCGTGAATCATATATATTATTTTATGTGTTGTGTTAGTAAGCATTCACATTAGTGCATTCATATTTACAAATGCACCGCCATAAAAAAATGACATTTTTTCGCGGTGCACTTGTGAATTCTTGGGGTGCACTGCTAGTGGTGTGAGCTGAACAACTTGAACGCACCACCCAAAATAATTAGATAAAAAATTATTTTACATGGTGTGTTAGTAAGCATGCACATCGGTGCATTCATGTTTATGAATGCATTGTCATAAAAAATTGGCATTCTTTCGCGGTGTGCCCTATGAATTCTCGAGGTGCACCGCTAGCGGTGCAAGCTGAATGACTTGAATGCACTGCCCAAAATAATTAGATTAAAAATTGCAAAGTTTTGTACTCATTAATTTTAAAAAATTGGTGGGGCGGTGTGTCTTTGTTACTTAAATACACCAGTGCATATAGGGAACATATAAACACCACCTTAACTAATATTTTAATTTTTTTTTTATGGTGCGTTAGGATTTTAATTTGTTTTGATTTTTAGCAATGCATAGGATAAATGTAAGGCACCGATGCATGGTTTTACCTGAACACATCCGTGCGGTAAGGTTATAAAACACACTGCATAACATAATATCAATTTTTGTATACGGTTCCTTAGTTTACACTAGCGCACTGTGGTTAGTTATCACAAGTTATGTATGCACCGCGGGCGATGCTTAATTGTTTTTTGGATGCACCAGTTATGAAATTTACTTATTTTTTGAAGGAAGTTATTTTTCCGTATTTATAAATAAATTTCTCATTCAATATATATATATTTTTATGTTTTATGTATGAGTGAGGCTAGTGTATTTCATATGTTAATCATGTAGATATGCGAGCGAAGAGAGCAACAACAACAACAGGAGCAGAGGGTGGACCTGTACAATGTTGTATGGGAATGGGAGGCGAGGGAGAGGGAGAGGGAGAGGGAGAGGGAGATGGATTTGTACCCTCTCTCTATTACTGCAACAATTCATGTTATCTTGAGGAATGTAGGCTAGCTTAAGTACTATGAGGAGACTACATCCCTGAAGGGGCACTTTGTGTTGTTGATGCATCTGATTTGTCGATGGGATGTCCATCGACATGATTTTCGTGTGGGTCCTAATCAATGGTACTATCCCATTGAGGAGGATATTTATTTTATCATTGGGCTATCCAAGAGAGGTGAGTATTTTCTCTAGTTCCCAGATGTCCTAGTAGGTGTTGCAACAGAGATTAAACTCATGTACTCTCAACAATATATTGGGGTTGATGTACTTTCCCCAAATGATGTTCAAGAGTCTGGTGGACAACTACAAATTGCTTCTTTTGGTGCAGAGGAGGTTAGGTGACTCTCATTGTTAGTGATGACCATAACACACTTTACCAGTGCTGGGAAGCACATTAGTTTCCCTCTTTTGTATTATGTTGATTCTTTGGTATAGAGGCCACGATGTATTAGATGGTCTACCATTTTTTTGTGGAAGTTTTGTATAACACTAGATGGATGTTGTGCTATGATACATGGGAGGTCGAACTTCCCTTTTGATTCATAGTTGTTTTGCTTATTTTTTGAGAGGTTTCCAAAGACGACGCCTACTTTTGTCCGTCATCCTGCTAGGGTGAGGACTCATGTATGGATGCACATGTGGGGTGAGATGATGCCCAAGAGGGGTCAGCTAGAGTTTCCAACTAGGATTTCTCCAGACACATTGGGGATACTAGCCAGTAAGGTGGATCACATGTTCATCATGGTGCCATGTCCTTACATGGGTTTGGATTGGCGAGGATGTCCGAACATCCTCTTCACACCAGATGAGCCACCAGATGATAGAGGTAATATTAGTGTTTTGTTTAAATTAATCTAGTTTCATTTTATTGTCTTACTTAATTAGAATAAAATCAATTCTAACATGTTCTTTAACTTGTTTTATTAAATTGTTTAATGAAACTATGTAATTATTGTTGTGTACCCCCAACAGATGACAATCAGGAGATGATTCTTGAGGCCATGACGAGTCAGGTTCTTCAGGTGCAGATACCCAATGACATGCATTGTAGGCTAGATACTAGATTCAGGTTGGACTTGGGAGATCGAATCTGTGCACTTTTGATGAGGTGGGAGTCCACCCTGTGTTGATGTGAGACATCAGGGTAGATCCTATGATATTGGAGCTTTGGAGGGAGGTGTTGTGTGATATGATGCCTCTTATGCATCATATTGTCAGAGCTACCAGGATACTAGCAACGAGGAGGTCTCTCGATAATAGGCACAACTCTCCTTCTAGTACGAATCGTTCATCCAATAGCCCATTGATTGATGAGGGTGGTCGTGATCCTTACCCAAATCATGAGCATGAAACACATATTCCTCCTACTCCTATTTTACCTCACCTAGATGAGAAGGAATCAATACCTATTCCTCCACCACTTATTTATCGTCGTAGAGTCAACAAACCACTTCCTCCTGACCATATGCATATTATCCCATCGACTGAACCATATATGTTAT
>JASDQU010790055.1:33576-45612 GCA_032191745.1 Picea mariana | reverse complement strand
GTTGGGAGCTCTTAGCTCCACCCAGACATTTGAACTTGAAACTCTTTCCCATCATAGGCACATGATAGAAAGATTACAAGATGAGAGATATGCTCAAAGGAGATAGATTGAGGAACAACGTAGCAGCATGGAGACAATGCAGCGTCCTTTGGACTAGCTTGAAGGAGTGCAACATCAGCCAAGCAAGTCGAAAAGATAATAGGGAGCATCCAAAAATGAAAATTCAGTCTTAGTGAATCAAATCCTGGATCTCAATGAGCCTCATCTAGTATCAATTCTAGAGCAACAACAGATCAAAATGGAATTGGGTAGTTGAGCCCTTTAAATTTTATGCTATCATGTTTTTTTTTTTGTTATGTATCAATGGTATCTTCTATCGATTGTACTCGGTGAAATACAATCACAATAGTTTTTCTAGGGAAGGAGGACGCACCATGAGAATTGTTTTTGTTTCAAATCCTCCAGATGTTAAAGTTTCTACTTCTCAAAGGCCTGTAATGGCCCCTCTTTTGTAAATCAATGGATTTATCCACACTTTTAATATATTTTTCCTAGTTTCTATTCAAAATATATATATATCCTCAAGTGATGACTAATGAGTTAGTTAATATTGTCTAGCTTAGTCATCATGCATGATTTTAGGATCTAGAGAAAATCTCTCTATGAGGTGGCATCTCCCATTGTACTATAAATATGTACCATTGGTTTGAATATATATGAGTGTTGGCTAGTGAGCCATTTTTTCCATGTTGTTGTTCTTGTTTATATTTTATCAATTGGTATCAAAGCTTCTTTGTTTTTTCAACTGGTATTAGAGCTCTTATGGTCTTAATGGTCTAATAGCTTCTCCATGGTGAAAAGAGGATAAAAGTATCAGAGCCATGGTGAAAATTGTGGAGGAAGAGCAACAATACTAAGTGTAGTTTCATTTCAAGGACTGTATAGAGGATTGCATCAAGGATCGTATCAAGGACCATATTGCAGACTGTATCAAGGGATATATCATGGACTGTATTGAGGACTGTAATTCATACCAGATTGTATTAATATAGTATTCCTAGAATTGGGTTTGCAGATGAGAATAGACCCCTGATTTGGTGATCGATCTGGTGGACAGAGAATGAAGAAAATATGTAGCACTTGAATTACATGCAATCCAAGGAGAAGACATTACTGAAGGGGAAATTTGTTGATTTTGGAGTCCCTGCTGGTAAAAATTGGATTTCTCTTTCAATATTTATCTGTTTTTAACGATTTCAATTGCGTTGGAAACTAGATTCTAAGACACACCAAAGCGTATTTTTTTTTCTCAATATTCATCTCCATTTTAAAGATATTCATTCCATAAGAAACATATTTTGTCCAATTGAGGAATATGCAACCATTAAAATGTTGATTTCGGCCTCCATACAAATCCAAATTAAGCATATATCATAGAGTTGGAAAGGTATTTTATATATCTATCAAATCCTTCCAAGTATTGATTAAATAAATCAATGTTTAAAGATAAAAACTTGATGATAAAATTCACCTCAAAATGGAAATTGAACACTGCAAATGAAAAACAATTTTTTCTCTAAACAAAAGTTTGTGTTTTATGCGATAGAAGTTGCAAATGGAACCCCTAGGTTATTACCCAAATAAGTATCTTCAAATTTTTTTTATTGATTTTTTGTTGATGATATTTTATCCACAAAACTTCTTACAATTTTCCCAAGTTATAGCGTCCAATGATACGATCTATCATATGGAAAACCATTGATGAAAATATTCTCAACAAGAACAAAGAGTCGCCTTTGTGTTTCTTATGTTTCCTGATCTACTGCCAACCATGGGTGGTGAGGATTTCAAACTCAAGATACTGGGAATTTGTGTAATTCATAAAAATTTCATGGTCCATTGAAGTTTGCTCATGACTCCTGGAGTTCTAGTGGTTTCAACAAGCGCGTGAAATATTTTTCTCCCATAAACTTTGCAACAGTTCTATAGACAACATGGTGCCTCCATCAACCTTCATTTGAAGACTTATGCACAACCTCAATATCAAAAATATGTCCACGAAGTGAGGCACAATGTGAATCGCAGATTTGGAATAGTTGTTTATTCCTCCAAGCGATGTGGGAAACTACGAGCTCATTCCCATTCCAGAGATCTGCCCAAGATCTGAAGTGATCTACCTTCTGCTTCATTAATGTTGTTTTCCCTTTCTTCACAGATCTAAGTGATCTGAGTGTCCAAGACCTCGTATGATTTGATATTCTCTAGGGATCCATCTTATGCATTCAAATGCTATCAACCATATCTTGTGTGATCTCGCACTCCCTCCATGAATTACTGTCGATACAAATATGCAACCCATTTTGTAGGATTTGAGAAGTTGTCATGGATGGTGCATATACAAACCTTTTTAAGTGAATTAAAAATGCCTTCATATTTTTTTTTCTTAGATAAATGCCGGTGTGAATGGGATAAAACAAATGAATCATCAAAGAAAATGCCAAAATTGGTGGAATCGCTATCATATTTCCACGTCAATGGCGCACTACTTTTGCCAAATTTCCAATATTGAATCTCATCACAGAGAACAAAGGGTATTAAATTTCACTCCTTTTTGATGTCTCAATACATAGTTTTTAATGAGATTTCGTTTATGATTTCTGCATATAAAACGAAACTATGCACAGATTTTCAAAAATCACTTCTTAAAGTTTAAGAGTGGTATGTAAAATAGATATACAAAGCACATTTATATATGTTTTGAAAGATTTTTTAAAGTAATGTACTTCTAAATCTAATTTGAAGTATTACTACTTTATGATATTTTCACTTTTTAAATAAAAGTGATAAATGGGGAGTTAAAGAGAACTAAAGAGTTTTCTATGGGAAGTTGTAATACAATCTTTTCTTGAGAAGAAATTTATTGTTTTCTTAAGCCTTTGAGAGAATAAGAGAAATATTATGAATTGAAAGCCTTGTTAAAACATGGTGAAGGAGAAAGTACATTGTATTCTTCCCATTGTATGTGGTCTCGTAAGAGAGATACTTATAATAAAATTGAAGTCTTTTTTCTCTGTATCCTAGATCTGCCCAAAATTGAATAAGGGGATCTTAGGTACAACTTGCGTAGTGTGTCGTGGTGAAATTTTCATGGAGGCTTATATTGTTTACTGTCTAGTTTTGACATAAACAAACTTACAATTTTATCATTTAATGCAACACACACAAGCTCAAGCACAATGTTAGTCATGCACACGAATTCAAGCAAAAGCAATGAAAATCAAGCATCGACAAAGAATACTAAAGCAATGAACAAGTTGTGCTCCTAGTTAAAGGATAACTAAACTCAAAAGCATCGACAACACATTCAAATTTGAAGAGTAATTCAACTTCAGAATCAAGATTCATTGTAACTTGCAAATATTATTTTTTGTAAGTTATCGATCTCAATTACAATTTTTTTTTGTAAGTGTCCAATCAAATCAAGTTGAATTGTAATTTTCAAGTTCATTCTCGGTTGAGCCTGACACCCAAGAGTCTATCATCATTTTGAGTCAAAATTTGATAGGGTTGAGTGTTGAAACTCAAATCATTGTAAACATCAAGTTTTCAGGTGCATTTTTGGTTGTATCTGACACCCTCAACTTCTTGGAAGAAAGCAAGAAAAGTTAAAGCAAGCGAGTACAAGAGAGCGTGAAACATGATCAAGCGAGCGATTCAAGTGAGTGATTTGTAGATAAGCCTTTTTCTGTCGAGTCAAATTGTAATCAAGATCTACCTACACAAGGATACCTCATTTAGTGTTTTTTGAAATGGCTCGAAATCTAGAATTATTAGAGTTACTGAACACTCTAATAAACACCATTGAAGACAAAACAATGATATTGAACAAATAAAATCTTCAATCAGTGCTAACTTGTTTGCAAGTGACGCAAGACAAAGCTAGATTTCTTAAATCTCCATCCAAACTATTGAATAATGAAATCAAGGATCTCAAAAATCAACAGCCAGTGAAGTGTTCTAAACTAGTTTTTGTTCAACACAATCCTCTCTATGATGATTATGATGATGATGATGTTTTTGATTAATAGTCAGTGAAGGAGCAACTCAACAAGACAATTGCATATGAAGACAAAGATGAAGCTATTCATGAACCTACTTTTCAAGAGTTTTATTTTGAGTTTAGTGAAGAAAACCTTTCAATTATGCAGCAACATGTAGTAAATAAACTTCCACATATTTCAAAGAAATAGGTTCATAATACTCTTTCCAAGCCCATCATCAGACCTTGAAAAGAAATCATCTACAACAAGAATATAACAAGACTTGGATATGACAAGGAAGTTACCTTTCATATTCCCGATTATTCAAAACCAATCAAGTTTCAAAGTGATGGATTCCTTCAAGAAGATTCACTTTCAATTGTTCAAGTTAAGCATCAGAATGATAAGTGCCAACATTGCAATCACGTTGGTCACAAGGAGAATCAATGTTTTGATCTCCATCCTTGCCAACATTGTGGAAAGCATAACCATTCTTCAGACAGATGTTCAACATTGAAGAAACCTGCAATATTGAAGATTCACTATGAGTGGATTGATCCTTGGCAGTGGTCATCAACAACCAAGCGATTATATAAGTCTTACCGAAGAATTCAATATTGAGTAAAGACTAATATTGTAGCACATAAAATTTTTGTACCTCACTTAAGTGGTCCCCTTATGGCGTAGCTTTCGAGCATGGCCGTCATGGGATGAGATAAGATGTGGTTTTTTTCTGCATGCCCACTTTGTGTTGTACTCAAATGGAACAAAGTATGGTACTCTCTTGAGCATAGAAGGGGGAGTAAAATGATGAAACTCTCATGTACCTTAAGGGGGGGAGTTCAAAATTCCAATGACGATGGTTCATGAAACCACTTGTGGTCTCTCCTTTTAGTTGACAAAGGGGGGAATTGATGATGGAATTGAAGATGGTTGTCAGACATAAATTTTCGACAACAACAAACATCAAGTATGCCATATGGGCATGGAATTTTCCAAATGGGCAACTGTAGTCTGTAGATGACAGACTTTAGCAGAATTATGGTTCAATAAGTTTAAGTTGAATCATGCATAATTGGGATGTTTTTTTTGATTTTGAGAGAAATGATGTGGATGTTTGGTTCACATAGATGGTCATTCAACCTAGAAGAGGAAAAGTGGATCCTTTTGCATTGCATATTGGCATTTGATTGAGTTGTCACAGATTTTCAGGGATGTGTCAGACTAGAAGTTGATTCACTTCTTTTGGTTCGCTCTCATCATATTGGAGTTTACATTAAGTGAACAAATTGCATGCATCATGGATCACATGATTACATAATGATATTTTCCAGAGATGGCAGACTTTGCCAGGATTATGGTTCAATGAATTGAAATTGAATCATACACAATATACATTGGGATGTTGTTGGACACCTAAAAGTGTCAAAATTGATTAGTGGTTATCCAAAAACCATAAGATATATGGTATCAATTGGTCAATTGTTATCCCAAACCACAAATTCAGAGAGAACTTTCAGTGATACACTAATAGTAGAGTGGTGATACTACATGTTCACCAATTAACAGAAGATATCAGATTATTCTAGCTCAAATACTTGGAAAAATGATCAAATTGTCAAACAATTAGGGAATGTTTAGATATTTCAGTTGTTCACTTCCATATCTTAGCTCTCTTCCAGTTTGTTTCAGATGAACCATTCAACATTCATATTGGTGGTTTTTCAGGTAGTTCTTCATTGAGGCTCAACTCAGGAGTTTCAGTATGAATAATTGGAATTGATACCATTTTATTCTTTATTGCTAGTATTATTGATCGTACTTATGATTGAGGGGGGGATTGTTAGCCTATGGCTTACCTTAACCAATCACTAAGTCTAAATTGTCACCTATATTTGTATTATTCATTTAGGATATTAGTGTTATATCCTTAAGTGATGAATAATTAGTTAGTTAAGATTGTCTAGCCTAGTCATCATGCATGGTTTTAGGATCTAGAGAAAATCCTTCTATGAGGTGGCATCTGTTGGACACATCGACTACATTGAGAGGGGGGGTGAATAGTGTAGGGCTCTTTTTCACAAAACTCCTTAGTTAACAATCACCATTAACTCATTAATCATTTATGTCATTTATAACCAGTTAGATGTGAACATATATCAACAACATATATCAACAACATATATCAACAATATATCATCAACAAGTCATCACCACAAGGAACACAAATAACACAAGATTTATGTACAATTTTATTTTTATTACAGACTACAATCCTTGGGGTTTTTCAGCAACAACTGAATAGAGTAAACCTCTACAAGAGAACCAGCTCTATAATGCAAGAATCATATTACACCCTTAGAACAAACTGAGATGAGGCTACAATCCTCAACATATATCAATCTATACCATAAACAAATGCATCAGCCATGCACCAACCTGTACCAAAAAACCTGTAATCAACCTGTACCATAAACAAGTGCATCCAACCATGTACCAAGTACATACTAATCATGTGTAAACTACTCATAAAAAATGAATCATCAATATGTACCAACATCATCAAATATACACCTCATGTATGTGCCAACCCATCAACTGCTTTTCTCAACCGTGACTAGTTTTGGATTAGTCAACAACCCTAACTTGAAATAATCATAACTTTGTACCTGTAATCAATAAAGATATGAAACTGATACACAATGTTATTCAGTGTGTATTATGCAATTCATCCAAGTGTCACTACTTGGAACCTCTCAGAAAAGGAGTTCTAGCAAAAATGGAATACCTTGTTGAATTCTGGCTTATTCTAGAGAGTGACCTTGTAGAGCATGCTTCGAATGGAATATTTGTTGAATCGATATGAAATTGTTACAAAGAATAATACAGACTGTACTCTAACCAACACATTTGGTCTTACTGATTTTGGATATGTTATGAAGAAGTTATGACGTGTTTACCCGAAATACCTGTTTTAGACTAGTTTCAAGATTAGCCACAAACCCTATTTTCCATGGAGTGTATCTCCAAAAATACAACTACCCACAAGATGGAATTTTTTCCACATATAATTGGATACGTTTCCTCAATTTTACATCAATATCATGGTCTGAATTATTATAGAAAAAAATTTACTGCGAAAATGGTGAGATGTCCTGTAAATAACATACCTTAGAAAGCATCATCAAAATAATTTATCCTCCCTTGAATTCCAGCCCTCTTTTCTTCACCTTCCCTTTGGTTACCTCAAAGATATCCTTTGGTTACCTCAATCACCTATATATATTCAATATTCTCAAGTGTGATCTTAAATGAGAGAGCCTTGCCTCTTATTTATACTCTCCATCTTCTAGGTCACTTAACCCATTTCTAGGTCACTTAACCCATTTATATGTCACTGAACCTATTTTCATCATTTTTAGGGTTAACCACTTTCCATAATTAAAAATTTCTCCATTACTTTATCATTTAAATATTTGTCCTTGACTTTGTCACCTCACTTTATCATTTAAATAATCTTCTTTGATTTTGTCACTTCACTTTATTATTTAAATAATCCTTCTTGACTTTGTCACTTTACTTTATCATTTAAATAATAATTTCTTCTTTGAAAACTCTTTGACTTCTTTGACCTTTTGGGGCTTCAAGCCAACATATGAGGGTCCTCCAACTTCGTAATTCCATAATTCTCAAAGTGCGAGGAGTTATGTGACGTTCCACATACCACAAAAAATGGCATGACATGTACTACCCATATAGAGTAGTCTTACCTGCAAATATATCAAAACTCATACCTTTATCCATCAAACAAACTTGGGTCCATTACCCAAACCTGGGTTCTCCAACTTCTCATGGCCATAACTCTCTAACTGTGAGGAGTTATGTGATGTTCCACATACCACCGGAAATAGAATGACAAGCACTATCCACCTAGGATAGTTTCACTGGAAAATTAATTGATATTCATCTTATTATTCCACACTCAAGCATGGGTCCTCCAACCATTTTTCTAGTATAAATCAACCGTAAAATATCTTCCCATGAGGGATTTCACCATAAGGGGACCACTTTGGAGTTCATCCATTTGTGCGCCTTATCAACCATGATAAGAATATAATGATCAATCTAACTATGCATCATATATCAAAGAAACCAAATTGAACCATCTTCATCTTTGCATCTTGTATCAATGAAAACTCATTGATCCATCTTCATCTACACATGACATCATATGCATCATATACTTGACATCTATCTAATCTCATCAAGGACAATACATATTACATTTGACATCAATCATCAATAAATCAATCCTTTGGCATCAATCAATCAATTGACATCAATCAATTAGTTGACATCAATCAATCAAACCATTGGCATCAATGACAACATGATCCAACAACATCTCCCATCGTACTATAAATATGTATCATTGGTTTGAATATATATGAGTGTTGGCTAGTGAGCCTTTTATGCCATGTTGTTTTTCTTGTTTATATTTTATCATCAGTGCATTATTACTTATAAGAGAACAAGTTCCCCAATATTTTTTGGACAGCCCCGATGCTTTATTATAAATGTAAGCACTGATGCTTTAAGTTAGAGAACACACCAGTGCTTGGTATCATAGATTCCACTGGTGCGTTGTTTTTATTAAATCACCAGAGAGTTATTTTGTATAAACACACTGGTTCCCTAATATTTTAGGACTTGACGGTGCTTTCGGTATAATGTAGGTACTGATGCTTTATGTTTGGGAATGCATCGGTACGTATAGACCATGAAGCGCACCACCTAGAAAAACATTCAGTACAACCTCCGCCCACCCATTTTTTTCTAGTTAAACAAATTTTTGTTATAATCTCCACAAAAATGTCCACTACAAAAAAAAAAAAAAAAAATCGTGGTGGTTTTTCTAACAATTTTTTCCAATTTTGTAACACTAAAAACCTCTGCTAGAGGGTCTTTTCCTTGTAGTGATTCCATCTTGAACCCTTTTCACATACCCTACAATTCGGTTGTGGTCCATTCTCTCATGATAAGAAGGGGACGAAGGCCCAAAGGATGATGCAATTACTCTATGTATATGTTATTACTAAATTATAAAGGCCACCATAAAATCCTCACACCAGCTTGAGCTCTACCCCCTCTAATGGTAATCACGCTTGTCTAGATGCGAATGAATGCACCAATTATAAAGGACTACTTCCAAACAAAAGGTAAACAAATGAATCTTGAAACATTATAAAAGGAACTTGCAAATGATAAAATGGGTATCAAAAGGCAAGTAAGGGGTTCAAAATGCAAAAAGTACAGAGGAAAGGGTATCTCAAGCAAGCAAGTGTCACCTCTATAAAGACACTCATAGAAATATATACCATAAGCCACAAAGTAAGCATAATACCACATCATGATCACACTTACTCTTGATGGGATTTTACTTTCCCTTGTCACTCTTGGGAACTATCCCTCTACCTGGGTTATTTTATTTCCTGTCTAGGTGACATAGCGAATAGGGTTGGATGAAGACCCTCCCATACTTAAAACAGGTAACTCACATGGGGTCCTGGCCGGTGTGATGCTTGAAGGGGATACTGGGTGAATAATTTTACATGGCTTATGTATTAAGTTGCAACTTAATTTACATATTGTTAGGAATGGGATTTCTTATGAACTTTGGTTTACCTTGTCTTATATTCTACTTTGTTTTGAATGGCCCTAACATGGTTCTTTGAGGGACGTCTTGGGTTGTGCCCATGATGTTTTTCCTTTATTACAAGATCTTGGCACGTGTGATAGAGAGTAGTGAGACAATGGCTCTCACATCCTTATAACCTTGGACGATGGACAAATGGGATTGGTTTGAGCAATATTAGTTATTATGCCACTCATATGGGTCAAAAGCCCACAAGCTAGGAAGAGAACCCGAAAACTGTTGTGCATAGAGGATGGGGGGTGTTTCCTTTGGAGGCACCTTGACATCATCTATGGATGAGATTGCACTCTTCTTGCACTTGGACGTGGCTTTTGAAGGCATGTGACATCATCTTCTATCCCTTGACATCACCTTTGGAGGCTAGGATTTGACGGATGTTCAGTTTCTAGATATGCTTGGAACAATTTTATCAGAGCCACGGAGGCCACGGAGCTACGGAAGTGAGGTGCGAACATAATTTAATTCTCACAGGTCCTGTTTCTAGTTGGGTGCGAACCCTAGTATTGAAAACTTCTGTCATTTTCAGGAATAGTAATTATCGCACCCTAGACAAAGGCAGGGTGTGAACTTCATTGGCATTCTCGCAGGAAAATACACTAGCGGGGTGCAAACTTCCCTCACCCTAACAGTGAAGCAGGGTGCGAACTTCATTGGCATTCTCGCAGGCTACAATGGAGCAGGGTGCGAACTTCCCAGGAAAGTTCGCAGGCTACACACAGGTAGGGTGCGAACTTCCCTCAGGCTACTCTCAGGTGGGGTGCAAACCTCCCAGGGAAGAGGGATTGCAGAAGTTGAGTTTTGGTGGTTGGATAACATTCGAATTTGCAAGATTTTCTTGGTGCGACAGCTGATTCAAGATTGAAATGTCTTTCAATGGCTTGAGGTTGGAGTATGCGCTCAAGGGCATCTCTAACTACATTGCTTGGAAGGATAGGATGGAATCAGTGCTCGAAGACAATGGCTTGAAGGGTTACATTGACAACGATGTTCCTAAGCTGGATGTGACAGACACTGCAAATATTGATGCATGGCAAAAGAAAGTAGCAAAGGCGAGGAGGATTTTGTTGGAGGGAGTACGAGACCACATTGTCTCAAGTCTTCATGGGAAAACCACACCATACGTAATGTGGAAGGCTTTGACAGATCTGTTCCAAAACAGTAGCGACCATAGGAAATTGGGGCTCAAAGATAAACTCAGGAAGATCAAGATGGAGAAAGGCGACACCATTCCAAAATATCTCACGAAGTTTGTCCAATGTCAGGATGAGCTTGGAAGTGTGGGAATAATAGTCGCTGCTGATGATTTGGTGATCTTGGCACTCCTAGGGATTCCTAAGAGTTGGCACAATTATCAAGACTCTGTCAATGGAAGGGAAAAATTACCGGATTAGGAATGACTATGGTCGGATCTAGTGCAAGAGGAGTCCAGGCGGAACACCAGAGATGGATCTTCATCAAAGCATGATGATGAAAAGGATTTTTCTTTGACTACCAAGGCAAGGAAAAGGAAAGGGAAGAAATTCCATCCAAAATCCAAGTCTAAAGTCAAGAAGCTAGATTTGTCCAAAGTGAAGTGTTTTCACTGTCACGAACATGGGCATCTCGCTACTAACTGTCCACAAAAGAAGAAGAACAAGATGGTTCCTGGATATGCAACTAGTGAGGCTCTTGTCTCACAATTTGAGCTTGATTTCACTTTGATCACATACATGGCTTCAAGTGCATCGGGATGGGATTGGTGTGGTATTTGGATAGTGGCACTTCCTTCCACATGAGAGGAGATAAAGAGTCTTTCATTGACTTGGAGGAGAAAGATCTCATAATGCATATAGAGATGGGTGACGATGGACGATACAATGCAACTGGTATTGGTACCATTACCTTTTAGAGGGAGTCAGGTAAACCATTTCAATTGAAAAATGTTATGCATGTTCCAGGTCTGAAGAAAAACTTGGTCTCAGTCGCAATGTTGGAGGACAGAGGCTATGATGTTGTTTTTAGCAGTGGTAAATCCTACCTGCGACATAAAGCAACGGGTCAAGTCAAGAAGATAGGGATTCGAGTTAAGAATATTTACATGCTGGAGGTAGATGGCTACAGTGCCATGATAGGCAAGGCAGAAAAAGTGGTGAGCCGGGATGAGGGTGAATTATGGCACATGAGATTATTCCATATTCATCATGGATCCTTGAAGATCATGTAGCAAATATCTACTGGACTTCCAAGGGGAACACTTGCTCAGTCAGATCAGTGCAAGGGGTGCACCCTGGGGAAGTATGT
>JASDQU010790055.1:11716-31125 GCA_032191745.1 Picea mariana | reverse complement strand
AAGTCGGAATGGGGAGATTTTCTGCCTATATTCAAAGAGATCAAAGAAGACAATCCTACAAAACACCTCCTCAAGTTTCATGAGTGCATGGATCTATTAGATCTACAACATGAAGATGTTCATGTTTTCATTGTATGGTGATGCACGTCAGTGGTATTTTTCTTTACCTCCTTCCAGTATTTCATCATTGAAGGATTTTCACAGAGCATTCACTGAGCATTGCGAAAGGTATTTTTCAGATGAGTTTGCATTTGATAATTGTTGTGATGAATATGAATTACATTGTAAGCTTGAAGATGTAAATATAGAAAGAGATCCCCCTCATAATATGCCACAGCCCTTTAATGATCTTCAAGATGTTGTGTTTTCCTATCAACATGAACGACAAATGGATAATAAAGAAACTGAATGCTCTCTTACCATCCTCAAGTTTGATTGTTATGAATTCGAAGAGATGGTTTCTTTAGCTACACAGAGAGATGATCATAAATGTATACATGATGTGGTTAATGATAGCTTCGAAGAGTATGTTGCAACAGGGGACATCTATCATTGTAACCAAAATATTGGTGATCTTCGGGTGGATAACCATAGCATTGATGCTTTTGACATTGTATCAAACGCATCTACTAACTTAGAATGTCATGAAGATGAGATTTTCCCCTTTGAAAACCCCAAAGATGATTATCAGATTGACACATTAGCAGGTGACAGTCTCAGATCTGCAGCAGATTCTAAGGGCAGACCTCAGCTTTCTGATTTGCAGACCAAGGCAGTTTTCAGCAGATATGAGGAGGAAGGTGAAGAACAAAAATTTTCTAATCAGCAGTTGATTTTGTATTTTCATTTGACAGAGGAAGAACAGTCCACATTCATTTCTCAGTTGGGACAGTAAGAAGACTTCCAAGGAAGACATCTATCTACAAACAGAGAGCCAGTCATGGAAGGGCAATCATTTTTCATAAATCAGAATGCTTTTGATCTTGATTTTAGAGACCCGGTGGCCGATTTGATAGAATTACTTATTTCAGACCCTATGAAAGTTCTCGATTTCATTCATTCATCAATTTCCACGGGTGAGTATGAATTTCTGAAATCTTATTTACTACTACTGATATGCTTCAGTTATTTTCTATTAAGAAGTGATAGAGATAAAGTCATCACGGTTTTGAAGTTGCTCAAATGGCTGTTATGGAAATCTGCGTTTACCTGACCAAATTTTAGATTTGGTTAGCAGTAGGGATAGGTAGAAGAATAAGCTCTTCATATGAGCACTTATATTGTTTTCAGTTATTGGTTGAATAAGAAAAGTAGGCTACAGGTTGTCTGAAGATAATTTGCTCAGGCCAGATGACTCCATAGCCCAATGGACTAGACACAATACAAATCGTGAATGATTGCTGAGCATGTGGCGGATTTTTCAGATTAAATGGACAGGCACAGATCTGCTTGTTCTTGGAACCTCACTAGGAGGATTCCATCCCCGAATAGGAGCCAGTTGTTATCTCCTAAAATAGCACCGTCAAGTTTTGTCATTTTAGGTGATAGAAAATACTTGAAAATTTTATTTGAAATTTTTTCTAGGCTTATTTGAAAGCTTGTTGTTTGTAATAAGTTCAAAATAAACATTGCATTTGATCTTCTTTTCAAGAAATAGCAATTACAAGTTTTGGTGGCTTAGGCGAACCCATAGGCGTTCATTAGCCACCGAAAACAAAGCTTTCAATGGTTAACAGGCGAAATTCAGGGCTAGTTTAACCACCGAAAGTGCAGGTTTTCCAGAAATAAAATGCCTTGGGAAAAATCAATTTTCTCAGCCATGGAAAAGCTGTTTCACACACTCAAATAGTCAATTGACAACTAGACATCCTAATATTTCCAATGGTACTTTCAGATCTGAATTTAGAGCTCAGGAAGGTAGTCAAAAGCTCCTTGCAAGATAAGGTAGCGTTTTTAGAAATGTGGTATTTTAGAATACTCAAATTGCCAAGTTTTGTAGATGCAGCAGCTCGTCAAGCAAATATAAATGAACTTGGTATAGATGTTGAATGGGTACAATAAGTACGAAGTTGCAGGTTTTTGAGCTGAAGGAAATAAAGAAGCATCAACTCGAGTTTGCTAGCTGGAAGCAAATTCCTTTACCCCATTGTTGTGGAATCTGGATGTGTAGCATTAAAAAAAAACACGACAGTATCTACTTTCTCTTATGCAGCATTATATAAGGAAGTATTCGTATATATAAACCCTTAAATGAAGAACACAGAGTGATCAAAATGTCGATTTTCCAGTTGCTATTCAGTTTTCGATGAGCATACTGTAAGTATTTTGCAGGTGTCAAGCAATACTACCAACTGTTCCAATGGCCTCGTTTCGGTCATAAGCAAACACATTTTTCAGCTAACCTGTATATAAAATCTATTTGGTTTGCTATCAGGGTCTAGAAACACCTTGTTTAGATGACTATGTGCAGAGTGCATGTTATAAGCATTGCTGGGGATGAAAAGGCAATTCTTCATCCAGATGATTTCTCTACACCTTTGAACAGTCATAGGTCCCAGAAAAGATTGATCAGAGCTTATTAGAACTTGTTTTCTTTAGTGCATACTGAGGCTCTAGCTCCTCATAAGATTCAATACATAAAAGACTGAAACAATGTTTTGTTGTGATGGATAACCCAATATTATTCAGCACAAACAAGAAACAGTTTGATTTTATAGATTCTTTTTCCATCATATATGATCATGATATTGATCCTGGGCACTTGACAGAAGATATGCAAGAAGATACTTTGAGCTTGCAGACCTTTACAACAAAGACTTGATTGTCTTAGAGGTCAGAGGTGTGCACAGACATGGATTGATTATGGGCTGCTCAGTCACATGTGTAAAGCGAGTATTGGCTGATTATTCATTCAAGCTTGAACCCAAAGTGGAGAATCATGGCCAGATCTAAAGAGCTCGAATGAAGAGATGTTTGAATATTTTTCCACATGTTTATGGATATCTCCAGCTGTTGGAAGAATATATCGATCTTATCATGATATATCAAACATTATTACTGTTGTCAAAGATACAAAGATGAAGCTTTGTGAAATCTCTAAGAATCATGTTCATACTAATGAAGTTGTTGTTGTTCACCAATTTTGCCACCTTGGATCCTTTGCAATTTGTTGCAGGAGGCTCTGTGGTTACACTTCCTAAAGCACTAGAAGATTTCAGTATAGGGCAGAGGATATTTCCTCTTGTTTCAATACACCTGAATACATAATGGATCGCATATTTTGTTTCCCAGACAAATGTTTCAGAACAAAAAGGCATTGGTGCTAGGTGGTCATGTTGATTTGAAAAATGATGAGCACCTAGAACCAAGTTGAAACAATGGTTGCAAAGCAGGATCTTGACCAAGGATTTGATCCAACTTCGGAGATAACAAAAGGGTGAAGATAGCAGCAAAGCCAGGTAATACATTTTGAAGATTTTAAACATTTTCATAAAGTTACAGGTTTCAGTGGTTAACAGGCCCAGATTTTTCTCTCTTAACCACCGAAAGCAAAGCCTTTCGGTGGTTAATAGGCCCATATTTTTATCTCTTAACCACCGAAAACTGTTACATGGCAGCAAGGTCGTATTTTTTCCCAGATCTGACTTTTTCTCAACCAAATCTTTCAAGGTTGGTTTCTAAAGATGCATAATAATTAAATACATCAAATTTAATGTTTTATCTTGATGTATTATGTGTTTAAGAAGGTGGAAAGGTAAAATTGGTGACCTAGTTTATGAGCAAAAAACTGTCTTTTTTGCCAAAGGTGGAAAATTCAAATTTCCTATGAAGATGCATCAGCCTTGGAAGGTTTTCTACATATGTCAAAGAGTTTGGAGGACATGAAGATTATCAAGATGGAGTTTGACCCCTTAATTAGGATCTTTTCTAATTTTGTTTTGACTTTCCATTTTTAGTATTCTAGATCCATTTTTATAGGATCTCATCCTACACTTGTTGTATCTATTTTGATTTGACTATTTTTAGCAAATCTGATCCATCTTTCAAGGATCTAGATTTCATCTTGTAAGGCTATAAAGCCAAAGACATTTGGAGCACCAAGGGGTTCAATCTTGGATACATTTTGGCTCATGTACTTAGACTCTTATCTTGATATGAATCACAGTCTTCTTTTGCTACCAATGTCAGATTTGTTCACGTGTTGCATTACTCTATACTTTGATTCAGTTTAACTCAGCTTTTAAGAACTGTCATCTTCTTATTTAGCTCATGAATTTGAATTAAAGGATCTCTTACTATCTTGTATGACCCTGCATGTTAATGTACTTGGTTATCTAGACTAGTGTTCTTCATACCCTATTTCAATTACTTTGTCTGATCATTGATTTCTAAAGGCACTGTCTTATCCGAATGCATGATAAGTTGTTCTTCTCATTAGCCATTGAGTTATCCCATTGATCCAAGCATACCAAATTTACCATATTCTTGAGTTACCAAGCATCTTTGGCCTACAACCCCAAAGAGTTTCTTGGAGTGATAACACCACATACCACAAAAATGGCATGACATGTACTATCCATATAGAATAGTCTTACCTGCAAATATATCAAAACTCATACCATTATCCATCAAACAAATTTGGGCCCATTACGCAAACCTGGGTTCTCCAACTTCTCATGGCCATAACTCTCTAACCGTGAGGAGTTATGTGACGTTCCACATACCACCGGAAATGGAATGACAAGCACTATCCACCTAGGATAGTTTCTCTGACAAATTCACTGATCTTCATCTTATTATTCCACACTCAAGCATGGGTCCTCCAACCATTCTTCTAGTATAACTCAATCGTAAAGCGTCTTCCTGTGAGGGATTTCACCATAAGGGGACCACTTTGGAGTTCATCCATTTGTGCACCTTATCAACCATGATAAGAATATAATGATCAATATAACTATGCATCATATATCAAAGAAACCACATTGAACCATCTTCATCTTTGCATCTTGTATCAATGACAACTCATTGATCCATCTTCATCTATGCATGACATCATATGCATCATATACTTGACATCTATCTAATCTCATCAAGGACAATACATATTACATTTGACATCAATCATCAATAAATCAATCCTTTGGCATCAATCAATAACATCAATCAATCAAACCATTGGCATCAATGACAACATGATCCAACAACATCTCCCATCATACTATAAATATGTATCATTGGTTTGAATATATATGAGTGTTGGCTAGTGAGCCTTTTATGCCATGTCGTTTTTCTTGTTTATATTTTATCATCAGTGCATTATTACTTATAAGAGAACCAGTTCCCCAATATTTTTTGGACAGCCCCGATGCTTTATTGTAAATGTAAGCACTGATGCTTTAAGTTAGAGAACACACCGATGCTTGGTATCATAGATTCCACTGGTGCGTTGTTGTTATTAAATCACCAGAGAGTTATTTTGTATAAACGCACTGGTTCCCCAATATTTTAGGACTTGATGGTGCTTTCAGTATAATGTAGGTATCGATGCTTTATGTTTGGGAATGCACCGGTGCATATAGACCATGAAGCACATCACCTAGAAAAACATCCGCTACAACCTCCGCCCACCCAGTTTTTTCTAGTTAAATAAAGTTTCGTTATAATCTCCACAAAAATGTCCATTGTGAAAAAAAAAAAAAAAAAATCGAGGTTTTTTTGACAATTTTTTCCAATTTTGTAACACTAAAAACCTCCGCTAGAGGGTCTTTTCCTTGTAGTGCTTCCATCTTGAACCCTTTTCACATACCCTAAAATTCGGTTATGGTCCATTCTCTCATGATAAGAAGGGGACGAAGGCCCAAAGGATGATGCAATTACTCTATGTATATGTTATTACTAAATTATAAAGGCCACCTTAAAATCCTCAGACCAGCTTGAGCTCTACCCCCTCTAATGGTAATAACGCCTGTCTAGATGCGAATGAATGCACCAATTATAAAGGACTACTTCCAAACAAAAGGTAAATGAATGAAGCTTGAAACATTATAAAGGGAACTTGCAAATGATAAAATGGGTATCAAAAGGCAAGTAAGGGGTTCAAAATGCAAAAAGTACAGAGGAAAGGGTATCTCAAGCAAGCAAGTGCCACCTCTACAAAGACACTCATAGAAATATATACCATAAGCCACAAAGTAAGCATAATACCATATCATAATCACACTTACTCTTGATGGGATTTTACTTTTCCTTGTCACTCTTGGGAACTATCCCTCTACCTGGGTTATTTTATTTCCTGTCTAGGTGACACACCTAATAGGGTTGGATGAAGACCCTCCCATACTTAAAATGGGTAACTCACATGGGGTCCTGGCCAGTGTGATGCTTGAAGGGGATACTGGGGTGAATAATTTTACATGGCTTATGTATTAAGTTGCAACTTAATTTACATATTTTAAGGAATGGGATTTCTTATGAACTTTGGTTTACCTTGTCTTATATTCTACTTTGTTTTGAATGGCCCTAACATGGTTCTTTGAGGGACGTCTTGGGTTGTTCCCATGATGTTTTTCCTTTATTACAAGATCTTGGCATGTGTGATAGAGAGTAGTGAGACAATGGCTCTCACATCCTTGTAACCTTGGATGATGGACAAATGGGATTGGTTTGAGAAATATTAGTTATTATGCCACTCATATGGGCCGAAAGCCCACCGTCTAGGAAGAGAACCCCAAAACTTTTGTGCATAGAGGATGGGGGGCATTTCCTTTGGAGGCACTTTGATATCACCCATGGATGAGATTGCACTCTTCTTGCACTTGGACGTGGCTTTTGGAGTCACGTGACATCATCTTCTATCCCTTGACGTCACCTTTGGAGGTTAGGGTTTGATGGATGTTGTGGTTCTAGAGATGCTTGGAAAAATTTTGGGTGAAGAGACACTTCAATCCACTCTCTTTCACCTTGGAGGATGCCACATGGAATTTGGAGGCCCAACGTTTCACCATAGATTCTTAATGTCACCACCTTTTGAGCTCGACGCCACCATTTTGGAGCATGATGTCACTCTTTTAGGGGTTTTGAGATGTACATTTTTATTTTGGCATTTTGTAGAGGCAAGATAAGGGGTCGACCCTATTTCTATTTTGTAGTTGAAAAATTATGTGGACAAACTATTTAGCATTGCCTCATATAAAAAGGAAAACTCTCATTTCATTTTTAGCATCACATGTTCCTCACACTTGTGAGAGAACAATTATGAATTTTTTTCCCTATTAGGGCTACTAGTTCTTTTCTACTTATGGTCTATGCTTGGAGGATCAAGTTGTGGATGTTTTGCTGATTTTTGAAGAGGAATTTCGACAATTAGGGTTTTGTCTCATGGCATCTTGGTTAAAGTAAGTGAGTTTTCTGAAATTTATCTTTATGTTGTTATGTTTCATGGTGAATCTTGCTACTTTATGCTAGACATCTTTCTTGTTAAAACCCTAAGAGAGGAGCATAAATGATTCTTATTCTCAGAAGGTTATTATTGTTCAAAATTGGTGAAGATATTTTTCTAGGGTTAGTATCCTAAATCCCTAGAGTGCTAGCCTTTACGATTTAAACCTAGACACTTGATTTTGACATAGTTGAAGCATTAATAAGGGAGAAAAGGTTGCTAGATCCCAAACATGCTTGCACTCTAGCAATCCTTCTCTTTAAGGTTTAAACCCTAAGGCCCTAATGTATTAGCACCTTAGAGTTTAAACCACACCTCTTGGTTTCTACTAGTTTAATCTTCAAATAGTGTTGCATTTGTTGTTACAAAGTCTCCATATCCCTAAGGCATCAGTTACATATCTCCCTTGTGGTGAAATTTATGAGCAAACACTCTCTTTCAATTCTCTAAAGCTCTCTACTAACATTACCAACACTAACAATTGCAAAAATGCTTAAGAACTTGTTGTTATTAAAAAAGTTTGCTAGAACCACATGATAATACTTTATTTTGTTGCATACACTCTTGTAAAGGTGGTCTAACCTACTCATAATTTATCTTAAACAATTGGATAACATTTAATGTGATGCATGCTTAATTTTCATGGTCAATTGTTGAAATTATGAGCTCTTTTTGTTTTTTCTATTACAAATTTATATTGTTGTTATAAGACTGGTATATTGCTGCAAATTCACAACATCCATTAGCAATTATCATTGTCTGGTGTCTTAAGAGGTATTTATTGCTTTTCTTAACTTGGCAATAATCATATATATGCTATAAAGTGTTCTTTTTCTGGGAAGGTACTCAAACAACTTCATACCTCTTCTATTACCTTGAACTAGACCTTATCTTTCCGTGATCAAGATAGGGGGTAGTAGGCTTGGCTACTATACTTGCTACTTTGATCCCTTGAGGTCACCAGGGAAGCCTCCCTTGTGGTGGACCTATTCCATCACTAAAAGGAGGGAAGTTATTACTAAGGTGACAATGGTAGGATGTTCTATAGTTACACAATATTTGGGGACTTGTGGTGGGGCTTTGCACAAGTACAAATCCCGCGATAACAAGAGGTATAAGAAAATCAGTTCAAGGAAAGATTACATATTAGAGCCATGGAATATATGGAAGGACTTGGTGGAGTCCTCACTCAAAATGGACATGTCATTAGTTATGAGTCCAAAAAGATTAATGAACATGACCAAAATTATGCCACACATGATTTGGAGCTCGTTTCCATACTTCATGCATTGAATATGTGGAGGCATTATCTCATGGTAAAGAAGTTTGAATTAAGGACATACCATAGTGGTTTGAAATATATTTTTGAGAAACCAACTTTAAAAGAAAGACAAACAATATGGATGGAATTTTTAAGTCAGTATGACTTTGACATCAAGCATATCAAAGGAAAATAAAACAAGGTTGTCAATGCACTCAACATAAGGGTACATCTCATGCATGCTACAACCATTAATATGCATAAGTTAGATTTAAAGAGAAGAAATTTATATGTTGTTCTTGCAGACCAACAATACCTGTAGGTAAAAGAAAGCTTACAACATGAAAATGTACAACAAAAATTCAAAGGATATGAGATGAAGGAAGATGGATTACTTATGCATAAAAATAGAGTTTATGTTCCTAGTTCCGACGAACTTAGGAATTTTCTATTAAGAGAAATACACAATGTTCCATATGCCGAACATCCTGGTTACTAGAAAACAGTTGAAACAATTAGAAGCTAATAATTTTGGCTAGGAAAAAAGAAGTATGTTGTTGATTACATGGCTATATGTATGGAATGTCAAAGAATGAAAGATGAGCATAGACACCCATCGGGTTTGCTACAACCATTGCCAATTTTAGAGAAGAAATAGGAAGTGGTAACCATTGATTTTATTTCTAAATTTCCCAGGACAACAAGGAAACACGATTCAATAATGGTAGTGGTGGATAAATTGAGAAAGGATAATCATTTTTTTCCAGTGAATATGACTCATACAACAACTAATATTGCATAAATTTATGAGGGAAATTTCTAGGTTGCATGGAATACCTAAGGCAATTCTTTCGAACAGGGATATAAAGTTTACTTCAAACTTTTGGAGAGGATTGTTTAAAGGATTTGGTACAAGTCTAAATTTTAGCACAACATACCATCCACAGTCAGATGGGGAGACAAAGAGAGACAACCAAGTGACTGAAGACATGTTGAGAATGTATGTGATGGATAAGACATCTAAGTGGGAGGATTATTTGCATTTGGTTGAGTTTGCCTACAATAATGAGTATCAAGATTCATTAAAGATGAGCCCATTTGAACCTTTGTTTGGTAGAAAATGAAATACTCCAATGAGTTGGGACAACCCAATAGACATAGTAGTACTTGAGACAAAATTGATTAAGGATATCTAAGAACAGATGGTTAAAATTAAACATAAATTGAAGGTAGCAAAAGATAGATAAAAGATTTATGCAAATAAGAACATGACAACTAGGGAATTTAAAGTGGGAGAGCATGTGCTTTTGAAAGTGAAGCCCGAGAAGATCTCATTGAAGTTGGGTAGATGTACACAACTAGCAACCAGATTCTATGGTCGATTTGAGATATTGGACATAATAGGTCTAGTTGCATACATTATTTCATTGTATTTTTCGATGAATGTGCATAATGTGTTTCATGTCTCTTTGCTGAAAAAGTATGTGCATGATCCTAACCATGTTATTTATTTGCATTTGATTTAGGTGGAGAAAGAAGGAGAATTCCAGACCCATTTGGTGTGCATAATGGACAGGAAGGTCAAAGTTCTCTAGAATCAAGCCATAGGATAAGTAAAGGTTCAATGGACCTACTATGGTCGTGAATATGTTACTTGGGAGCATGAATATGCCATGCGGGCAGAGTACCCGTGACTTTTTGAAGACTTTTGAAATTTTGATTTTTGTTTTATATATGCACTGAGGACATTGCCAAAATATGGGGGAGGGGAATGTAATACCCCCATTTTGAGTCCCCAGATTAATAACATATTATTTTTATAAATTTGAAAGGCCGAAGTGCCTAGAAATGTAATACTTTGATATAAATTAATAAAATACACCGTTGAATGCAAGATGAACAAGGATAGAGATAGGGGGCTATGATTCCACGAGAGAGGTGACTAAAGGGGATAAGTATTTATATTATATTTAATTTACCCATATTGGTTTTATTTTGGGAAAAGTGGTTACATGAACTTATTGGGGGAAGGCCATGCGGATCTTGATTTTCATGTAAATACGTAAACCCCTCTTTTGGGTTGTTTGGGGGTTGCTCATAATTTGGTTCATCATTCATTCATTATTCCTCATTCATTCTTGTTCTAGGTTTTGGACATGGAAACAAATTGATAGGGAAAGGAGCGATTGCTTTGTTGGCTGTGAGTAATTATTCATTATTCCAGAAATGAATGGATGCTTGTGTGCATGAGATTAATGATAGTTGAGAATCCTTGGAGTTTCCAGCATTGAGATTTTTTGACTGATAACACTAGATCCCCATAAATAAGTAGATATCCTAAGGGATTGTGTGGTAGTGAAGGGGGTTCAGTTTCTTTGGGTGGTGTAGGATAAAGGGAAGAGAGTTGGTAAACTAGATTTTGTTGTGAGGTTGGGAAACCTGTTAGAGCTTGATTTCTTACTAGTTTGGGAAGCTGAGTGTCAGTATGAGACCCGTCCATGTGGATTCATAGCCCTGGCTCATGGAAGAACTATTATTGAACTTGGAACAATATTTTCTAAGGTTGGGTGGAACATCCTTGGTTTGCAAACAATTGGTGATTGGTTTTATTAATGATAAGTACTCTCTGTCATGTGCTTCTTTGCTTATATATTTATTTCCACGGTGTATTAATTATTATCTTTGAGATATGTATTTATAATGTGCCATTTTTGGTTATTTTTGTGCATGGAATATTTCTCATTTGTTTTATCGTATAGCATGAATCTTGATTATTGCATGTGTTTTTTTTATGCTTCTTTGTTAATTAATTGGTATCAGAAATTTGAAATTAGTCCAAGAAGTGTGTCCTTGAAGTAGTATGGCTCAACATACTGGTGGTTGGGTATGTTACACTACAACATATTGAAATGACATGAATGCAACTAATAAACTCATTTACAACAACATATAAATCACTATCAATTACAAATTCAATGCACAACAATTAAAAATCATAATGCAACACCAGAAACAAATTAAATAATTGTCTGTTTAAAATAATTGTGCAACCAATTGCTTGGGACAGATGTTCCACCCAACCATAGACTGGATATTCCAGATCTCAAAAACAAGCCACCCCTGATATAGGGCTATAAATCCACAAAATACAACGTCTCTCACTATCCACTCACAACTCAGATAATCCCACAACCTAATGGAATTCTCATACAACTATCCCTATTTACACCAACTCTCGTCCTCTTAACCTTCCCAACCCAAGGAATGCATCCATTCAATGCTATGAGTCCATCAAGCATCCCATTCATTTATTAGGGTCTCTCTGGTGCAGGTACTAAGAATATCACTACTGGAAACTCAAGGGAACTCACTGCCATGAAAACAACCAAGGAAACAAAATAACAAAAAGCTTGTTGTTGTAGTGAAACTCTCACAGGAGTTAACTATTTAGGCCTACCAATCTAGTTTTTCTGCGAGCCTGACAACATGCTTCTTCAATCTTCAGCTCCAAAAAATATCCAGAATTCACCCTCCATAGTTGCACTAGCTCTAATGCTCTTCTTCTCCATTCTACACTTGTTGTTCATGCAAAAACATGACTATCTAAAACTTCTTGTTCTGCCCATACAAATTTCCTCTCATTTCCCTGAGAAAATTGACTCTCACACTCCCCATTGTTGATTTTACCTTAGCCCCATGCTCCCACTAACTATGGGATGTGGCTTCTCACACCCACCCTCTTACATGTATTCAATGATTGGAATCTCATACACTCAAACATTAAATACAAGTTTAACACATTGATAATAAAATTCCAAGAATGTGGGTTTGGATTAATACCCATGAATAATTTCTCCCTTGGACCCATCTCTTAGTCATTCTTAGACATTCCCCTCTCTTGTGTAAAAAATTAGCCCCCATATTTTTCAATGTCCTCCAACAAATGACATCACATTTTATTTATTAAAATTTAGATATACAGTTTTCATATACATCGTTTAGCCATAACCACATTTAATATATACATTGTGCATTAATTAAAATTAGGATTATAGTGGGGATGTTACATCCTCATAGAATGAACATGAGCTGAGTTTATGACTACCCCCCCTTAGAGGGATCATCTTCATTCATTTTAGATTTTGAGCACAACTCATAACCTTTCTTCAAAGGTGACCTTGAAGAGGAAGGATTATGAGATAAGAGAGGAGGACTAGGCTCCAATTTTTTAACCACATCTTCGCCCAGAGTCCTATTTTCACCATAGACTAGAATATAATCCCCTAACTCCTAATAGGGGACAAGGGATATTTATGGCCCCAAAAAAGGAGAGAAAATATTTATAATGTTTGATTGAGGACTCAAAACTACACATACCCCCCTTATAATCAGACTTAAGATTGGATTCAATATTCAAGGAAAAAGCAAGATTATCCACTTGATTATAATTTATATTGAGAGGAGAGGATAAAACCTTACCATAGGAGACTTTAGGAATCATGGATGAGGACGGAGCCCCTACATCTTTCTCCAGAACCTTTACCTGAAATTCCTCAGTAGAGAGATTTGAGGACCCTCGGCCTTAAGCCCTGTCTCCTAACCTACATTAGGGACATTCAAAAAATTCATACCAGAACTGGTTACCGATCCCTTCTTTACCCAGAGTTTCCTCTTGAAGCGAATTTGATGAGAAATATTACTACAAGAACCTTGTAAGTGTCCGACCTCATGGAATCCAAAACACTGAAAGGGAAGTTTCCAATAATCAATATTTTGTGACCAAGAGATACTTCCATTCAAAATTTATATTTCCTCGAACAATCCTTTACAAATATCTAGTTATACATGCACCCATGCCCACCTTCTATCCTCTTTAGTGTCCCAGCTTGGATCAAGCCCTATAAATTGTCCAATCTTATTCCCAAGGGCCTCCAATGATTCACTCCTCCAAAACAATAGAGGTAAGCCCGACAAGATGGCCCAAATGTTTTGAACTATATTGGGTGCCTGATGGGATCAAAATCCATTGTCCACTTCTAAAGCACCAAGATCAATGACCTCCATTTCCACTCCTTTCCCAAAATCAGGTCCACATCTAAGGGTGAGTGGAACTTAGAACATAACCAAACTCTAGCCAAAGTGTAGAAAGATAAAGACTATCACATGCATTCAACCCAATTGTCCTTAAGCCATCCTTTTAGGGTTTCTTCTCACACTAGATTTACATAGAAACACTCTGCCACTACTTTTTCCATTGCCTCAGGGACATCTGATATACTTAAATCTCTCCCTGCCACCATTTTGTCTCTATATCTATTAACCTTGATTCCATTATTTTTTGTTGGAAATATATCACAAATTTGAACCCATGCATCTTTGGTCTACACTGTGGTAGATTGAGAAAGAAGCCCTTGTGCCCTTATGCTCGAAGGAGGAATGAATTCCTATAGCGACATAGATACCTACACCTCTTACTTTGATTGGAAAGTAGACTCTGTTCCCACCTCCTTCCCTGCCACCTTTTTCCTTTTCATGGGAACATTAACATTCTTTATCAGATCAATACATAGAGTGCGATCTGTCTCGCCTTCTGATCACATATTGAGGGGAAAGGACCAGGGAGTAAAGTCAGACTGTGGAATTTTTGTTTGGAAAAAAGTTGAACTGTTAGATTCATAATCCACGAGATCTACCTCCATAGATTTGAACCTCCCGACAATCTCATGAATTATATTTGGTTAGGTATATACTAGGAATATTAGTAGTTTGACAATGAGAAACTTAGTAAATAGAAAATATATAACTCAAAGTGGCTCTACAAGTGAATTCTAAAAACTCTAATTAGAGATGCCCCATGAGCATATTAATAAAAGGCTTAAATTTTATTTACCTATAACTTAGAATTCATGAGAAATGACATACATATACATCTAACATGAACACGCAATTTAAAATAAAAATAATTTTAACCTTTAAATATGGTGTTCTCTAATTGTTTTATGTTTTGGCCCTTTTTGTCGAAATCTAATGACATAAATATGCATGAAATCACAATTTTATGTTGTTTAAATTGCATTTCTGAATGCAGAAATGGATTCAGTGTGCTGGAAAACCCTAAGGGCACTCAGATTATATAGAATTAATGACTCCAATATGCAAAACTAACAATTTCTTGCCAGATTTCGAGCAAAATTAAACATAAAATATCCCCGAAAAAAAGCCAAAACATAGAAAATTAGACTACAACTTTAAATATAATGCAAAATTAAAAAACCCTTGCCAAAATTAAAATGACATCTAAACCATGAATAAGTAAGATGAGATTAAATACACGATACTGTTGAAGGGGAAAACATGCTTGAAATATTGTGAGATTATATAAGACATGAGTAAATAATATGAGATTAAATAAATGATATTGTTGTACAGATAAAAATGAAATATTATGGAGTTATGTGTCAAAATTTATAAATGCTTGAAATATTGTGGAGTTATATGTCAAAATTTATATAAAACTCAAATCTTTTTTTTCCAATAGAAAATTTGCTCAATTATATTAGTGAATATAAATTGTTTACATCTTCTAGTCCATAACAAGGACCATATCAAGAGACAATCTGTCCAAAAGGAGTAATAAGGAAACTATACAAAGTTTCCCCTATACAATAACACCATTCTTATACAAGGAAGACCGAAAGAATCTGGAAAAGATTCTTCAAAAAAAAAAAAATCTGTGTCAGAAGAGAATTTTTTTTTTTAACTGAAACGGATAATTTTATTAGAGAATTGAATCTGGTTGGGCCAAGTCCAAAACAAACGTTTAACCTTCCCACAAGGGGGAATTACATAGTAACAACATATCGCTTAATCCACAAGGGAGCAACACAAAGGTACAACCCATGAAAACAACTTCAAGGGAACAACCCAAGGGAACAACACCAAGGGACAACCCAAGGAACAACACAAGTGAATAGCACAAGGGAACAACCCATGGAAACAACTTCAAGGGAACATCACAAGGAAACAACCTAAGGGAACAACCCAAGGGAACAACACCAAGGGACAACCCAAAGGAACAACACAAGTGAACGACATGAGGGAACAACACAAGGGAACAACTCAAAAGAACAACACAAGTGAACAACACAAGGGAATTTCATCTCGTTTATTACGGGATGGGGGTCCACAAGGGGATTTCATCATTTTTCCTCAAAGTTCCTGAGGGAAGTAGGCAGCCCATATTCGCCTTTTCATCTGCTTCCTTATTCGATCGACAGAGGATGTCGTAAAAGTGAGGGGAGGAGAAGTCTTGCATCACTTGGCAGAGAATTTATAAGGCCTTGTTGATTACTGGGTTGTTGAATTGATCATTCGTGTTTAAAATATTAATCAGGATTTTGGAATCTCCAAATATTTGTATTTATTTGGCACCATTTTCTCATGCTATCTGAAAATATTTTAGCAACCCGAGAATTTCATCCTGATTATTTGTTCTCTGAACTAGACCCCAACTGAAACTGTCTTTTCAGCTTCCATCTGAGGAGTAAATCACTCCACCTACTCCTGCATTTCCTGTGTTTCCTTTGGAGGCTCCGTCGAAAAAGATTGAGGCTAAGCCTTGTTGCCTCCACCAATCTTGAAAAACTGCATCTTGGTCTCACAAACGCCAACTTGGATTTTTTGAAGGGCGAACAATGGTTTGAGTTCTGTCTCGGAAGGTGAAGGTTCCAGTCCAATTATTTTCTTCGAGTAGAAGAGTAATTTCTTTCATGGAGAAGTGATTTTCTACTGTTTCAAAAGGGAGAGCTTTTGCTTTCACAGCCACCATTGTGGGGGAAGACAACATGTTGTTGAAGATCTAGTCGTTTCTGGCTAGCCACAGTTTCTAGCAAATGTATTTGGGGATGGCCTGTCAAATTATTCTCCAGGTTGGACTGCTTTGGGTCTCTTGAGGATAACGCACCTTCCATGAGGAGAGTAAATCAATCACTGAGATATGTCTCGAAGGTGTGGCATTTAGGCCTTGAAGAGATATTTTCCATACTTCTTGAGCAAATGGGTAGTCTACAAATAAATGTTCCATTGTTTCAGGTGCCTGGCAACACATGGGGCATCTATGAGGACCTATGAAGCCTCGTTTTTCTAGATTTTTGGTTGTTAAAGTTTTCTTGTGCATTATAACCCAATTGAAGAAGTTTACTTTTGGAAGACCGAGGGGATCCTAGATCTGCTTCCAGAGGGTTGTTGTCTCATTTGGAGCTTGAGGGGGATGCAGAGTGTTATAGCCTTGGGCTACTGAGTAGAAGCCGGAATTGCCCCATCCCCATTTATCCCTTGAGAGGAGACGTACAAGTGTGCAGTCCGTCAGTGTAGCAAGGAGGAGGGATTTTTGCGAATGAATTTGATTTGGAATGCCCGAGAGATCCCAACTTGTCCATCTTCTCGAGTCATCCCATGCAGAGATGTCTGCGAGTTTGTTGATGCCATGCTGAGAGAGCCACACACAGATCTCCATGAGATCTTTTGATTCGATGAGAGGGGTGTTTCCCATAATGTTTTCTTGCCACAACATAGTTTTTTTTCCATTCACTGGGATTCAAAATAGATGCTTCTGAAAGGGTTCTAATATGCACCTGTAGAGATTCCAGATCGAGTTTCCTTTGGGGATGTTTGCTTCTTGGAGGTTTCTCATAGAGGAGCCATTGAGATAAAAAAAAAAATGATAGACTGCTTACTGGATGTCTGTGGTTTTCATAAAGGTTCCAGATGATTTTACCTCCCAAAGCTAGGTTTGCAAGCTCAAGGTCTCTTACCTGTAGGCCACCTTCAACATAGGGGCATTTAACAGTTTCCCATTTGACTAAGTGGTATTTATTTTGGTTGCCTTTACTTCCACGCCAGAGGAATTCTCTGATCATCTTTGTGATCTAATTCGTGATTGCCTTTGGGGCTAGGAGAAAGGAAGCCTGGTATATTGGCAGGGAGGATATGATTGATTTAATGAGGGTGAGTTTCCCAGCATTGTTGAGCCACTGTCCACCCCAGGCTGAGATTTTAGCTTTGAATTTGCTTATGATTTCTTCCCATAGAGAGGATTTGTTGGAGCCCAGGGTTAAGGGGAGTCCCAAATAATTTATTTTTTCCCAAGAAGCATAGCCCAGGAAGCCTAGGTGAAGGCCTATTCATTGAATAGTTTGCTCATTTGTGTTCCACCCAAACATTGCACTTTTTCTTTTATTGATAAGCGCTCCGGAGATGCTGCAGAAGATTTGGAGTATTTTGTTGATTTTTTTGCAATTTTTACAGAGGTTCCACTTAGCATGAGAGAATCATCTACAAAGAGGGCATGGTTGATTGGGTCAATTCCTTTTGTCAGCCTAATGCCTGGGACTGTACCGGTCCTCTTTTCAGCGGTCAAATTTCTGCTTAGAGTATCAGCCTTCAGGATGTACAAGAAGGGGGAAAGAGGGCAGCCTTGCCTTAATCCCCTGCAGGCCTAAAAATAGTTTTTTTGGCCTGCCATTTACTAGAGGGGCTATCCAAGGATTTTTAGTGCAAACTTTTATCAACTTGATGAAATCGATGCAAAACCCAAAAGAGAGGAGAAATTTGTATAGGAAAGAGAGGTTTACCATGTTGAAAGAGTTTGGCATGTCAATCTTTATCAACATCCCTTGATCCTGTCATTGGTGACTGGAATGTAAGGCTTCTTGGACCTGTATTACATTTTCGAGGATATGTCTCCCCTTGAAAAAACTTTCTTCCATGGGGGAAATGAGTTTCTCTAGCATGGGATTGATTCTATTTTCCAATAGCTTGGACTTAATTTTATAAGAAGAGTTGCAGAGCAAGATAGGCCTGAATCTTTCGAAGGAGCTGGGGTTATATTCTTTGGGAATTAAATATAATAAGGTGGAATTAGTGTTGTCTCTGACTTTATCTCTTTAGTGAAAATATTTAATCATCCTCAAAAGATCAGTCTTAATTATGTCCCAACATGCTCTATAAAAATGGATTGTGAATCCATCTGGTCATGGGGCTTTGTCAGGTTCCATGGACCAAATGACGTTGCTAATTTCTTCTTCAGAAAAAGGTTTCATGAGTGTTGAGTTGTTGTTCCTTCTTACGAGAGAGGGAATGTGTGAGAGGAAATCTGAGATAACCTCTTCAGAGCCAGAGCCTTCCTCTTTGTAAAGTCCCTTGAAGTGAGTTTCTGTTGCAGCCTTGAGCTGCTCAAACCCTTTGTGGATCAACCCATCTGAGGAGGTGATTTCAGAAATGTGGTTTCGGGAGAGGTGGGTTTTGAATTGTCGATTAAAGAATGAGATGTTTTGGTCTCCAGCTTTTAGCCATAGGATTCTAGAATTAAGCCTCCAATACTCTTCTTCATGATGAAAAGCACATAAAGTTGGGCTTTGGGTTGCTTGTTCTTTCTCTAGATCTGAGTTGAAGATGTCTTTGGTCTCCATTTCAGCTTGAAAATATGATAACTGTTGAACAGTCTCTTGTCTATGTCTCAGTGGAGTATGTTGATACTTAGAACACATCACCAAAAGACTTCATCCTCCCTTGAAATTCGGCCTTCTTTTACTTCTTCTTCCCTCTGAAATTCGACTTGTATCAAATGAATGTATAATGATATTTATTTATACCATTTATGTCACTTCCTTTTAACATTAGGGCTGACCTGACACTTTCTTATTTTGTAAT
>JASDQU010790055.1:0-11005 GCA_032191745.1 Picea mariana | reverse complement strand
CTAGATAACCAAGTACATTAACATGCAGGGTCATACAAGATAGTAAGAGATCCTTTAATTCAAATTCATGAGCTAAATAAGAAGATGACAATTCTTAAAAGCTGAGTTAAACTAAATCAAAGTACAGAGTAATGCAACACATGAACAAATATGACATTGGTAGCAAAAGAAGACTGTGATTCATATCAAGATAAGAGTCTAAGTACATGAGCCAAAATGTATCCAAGATTGAACCCCTTGGTGATCCAAATGTCTTTGGCTTTATAGCCTTACAAGATGAAATCCAGATCCTTGAAAGATGGATCAGATTTGCTAAAAATAGTCAAATCAAAATAGATACAACAAGTGTAGGATGAGATCCTATAAAAATGGATCTAGAATACTAAAAATGGAAAGTCAAAACAAAATAGGAAAAGATCCTAATTAAGGGGTCAAAATCTATCTTGATAATCTTCATGTCCTCCAAACTCTTTGACATATCTAGAAAACCTTCCAAGGTTGATGCATCTTCATAGGAAATTCGAATTTTCCACCTTTGTCAAAAAAGACAGTTTTTTGCTCATAAACTAGGTCACCAATTTTACCTTTCCACCTTCTTAAACACATAATACATCAAGATAAAACCTTAAATTTGATGTATTTAATTATTATGCATCTTTATAAACCAACCTTGAAATATTTGGTTGAGAAAAAGTCAGATCTGGGCAAAAATACGACCTTGTTGCCATGTAACGGGTTTCAGTGGTTAAGAGATAAAAATCTGGGCCTGTTAACCACCGAAAAGCTCTGCTTTTAGTGGTTAAGAGAGAAAAATCCGGGCCTGTTAACCACCAAAAAGCTCTACTTTCGGTGGTTAAGAGAGAAAAATCTGGGCCTGTTAACCACCGAAACCTGTAACTTTCTGAAAATGTTTAAAATCTTCAAAATGTATTACCTGGATTTGCTGCTATCTTCACCCTTTTGTTATCTCCGAAGTTGGATCAAATCCTTGGTCAAGATCCTACTTTGCAACCATTGTTTCAACTTGGTTCTAGGTGCTCATCATTTTTCAAATCAACATGACCACCTAACACCAATGCCTTTTTGTTCTAAAACATTTGTCTGGGAAACAAAATATGGGATCCATTCTGTATTCAGGTGTATTGAAACAAGAAGAAATATCCTCTGTCGTATACTGAAATCTTCCAGTGCTTTAGGAAGTGTAGCCATAGAGCCTCCTGCAACAAATTGCAAAGGATCCAAGGTGGCAAAATTGGTGAACAACAACAACTTCATTAGTATGAACATGATTCTTAGAGACTTCACAAAGCTTCATCTCTGTATCTTTGACAGCAACAATAATGTTTGATATATCATGATAAGATCGATATCTTCTTCCAACAGCTGGAGATATCCATAAACATGTGGAAATATATTCAAACATCTCTTCATTCGAGCTCTTTAGATCTGGCCATGATTCTCCACTTTGGGTTCAAGCTTGAATGAATAATCAGCTGATACTCGCTTTACACATGTGACTGAGCAGCCCATAATCAATCCATGTCTGTACACACCTCTGACCTCTAAGACAGTCAAGTCTTTGTTGTAAAGGTCTGCAAGCTCAAGAAGATCTTCTTGCATATCTTCTATCAAGTGCCCAAGATCAATATCATGATCATATATGATGGAAAAAGAATCTATAAAATCAAACTGTTTCTTGTTTGTGCTGAATAATATTGGGTTATCCATCACAACAAAACATAGTTTCGGTCTTTTATGTATTGAATCTTATGAGGAGCTAGAGCCTTAGTATGCACTGAAGAAAACAAGTTCTGATAAGCTCTGATCAATCTTTTCTGGGACCGATGACTGTTCAAAGGTGTAGAGAAATCATCTGAATGAAAAATTGCCTTTTCAACCCCAGCAATGCTTATAACATGCACTCTGCACATAGTCAGCTAAACAAGGTGTTTCCAGACCATGATATCAAACCAAATAGATTTCATATACAGGTTAGCTGAAAAATGTGTTTGCTTATGACCAAAACGAGGCCATTGGAACAGTTGGCAGTATTGCTTGACACCTGCAAAATGCTTACAGTATGCTCATTGACAACTGAATAGCAACTAGAAAATCGACATTTTGATGACTCTGCGTTCTGCATTTAAAGGTTTATATATACAAATACTTCCTTATATAATGTTGCACAAGAGAAAGTAGATACTGTCATGTTTTGTTTTAATGCTACACATCCAGATTCCACAACCATGTGTTTTACAACAATGGGGTAAAGGAATTTGCTTCCAGCTAGCAAACTCGGGTTGATGCTTCTTTATTTCCTTCAACTCAAAAACCTGCAACTTCGTACCTATTGTACCCATTCAATATCTATACCAAGTTTATTTATATTTGCTTGACGAGCTGCTGAAACTACAGAACTTGGCAATTTGAGTATTCTGAAATACCACATTTCTGAAAACGCTACCTCATCTTGCGGGGAACTTTTGACTTCCTTCCTGAGCTCTAAATTCAGATCTGAAAGTACCATTGGAAATATTAGGATGTCTAGTTGGTAATAGACTATTTGAGCGTGTGAAACGGCCTTTCCACGGCTGATAAAATTGATTTTTCCCAAGGCATTTTATTTCTGGAAAACCTGCACTTTCTGTGGTTAAACTAGCCCTGAATTTCACTTGTTAACCACCGAAAGCTCTGTTTTCGGTGGCTAATGAATGCCTATGGATTCGCCTAGGCCACCGAAAACTGTAATTGCTATTTCTTGAAAATAATATCAAATGCAATGTTTATTTTGAACTTATTTACAAACAACAAGCTTTCAAATAAGGCTAGAAAAAATTTCAAATAAAATTTTCAAGTATTTTTTATCACCTAAAATGAAAAAACTTGACGGTGCTATTTTAGGAGATAACATGTGGAACGTCACATAACTCCTCATAGTTTGAGATTTATGGCCTTATGAAGTTGGAGGACCCTCATATGTTGTCTTGAAGCCCCAAAAGGTCAAAGAAGTCAAAGAGATTGCAAAGAAGAAATTATTATTTAAATGATAAAGTAAAGTGACAAAGTCAAGAAGTATTATTTAAATAATAAAGTGAAGTGACAAAATCAAAGAAGATTATTTAAATGATAAAGTGAGGTGACAAAGTCAAGGAAAAATATTTAAATGATAAAGTAATGGAGAAATTTCTAATTATGGAAAGTGGTTAACCCTAAAAATGAGGAAAACAGGTTAAGTGACCTAGAAATGGATTAAGTGACCTAGAAGATGGAGAGTATAAATAAGAGGCAAGGCTCTCTCATTTAAGATCACACTTGAGAATATTGAATATATATAGGTGACTGAGGTAACCAAAGGATATCTAAGATGAATTTCAAAGGGAAGGTGAAGAAAAGAGGGCCGAAATTCAAGGGAGGATAAATTCTTTTGATGATGCTTTCTAAGGTATGTTATTTACAGGTCGTCTCACCATTTTCGCAATAAATTTTTTTATATAATTATTCAGACTGTAATATTGATGTGAAATTGAGGAAACGTATCCAATTATATGTGGTAAAAATTTCATCTTGTGGGTCATTGTATTTTTGGAGATACACTCCGTGGAAAATAGGGTTTGTGGCTAGTCTTGAAACTAGTCTAAAACAGGTGTTTCGGGTAAACACGTCATAAATTCTTCATAACATATCCAAAATTAGTAAGACCAAATGTATTGGTTAGATTACAGTCTGTAGTATTCTTTGTAACAATTTCATATCGATTCAACAAATATTCCATTCGGAGCACGCTCTACAAGGTCGCTCTCTAGAATAAGCCAGAATTCAGCAAGGTATTCCATTTTTGCTAGAACTCCTTTTCTGAGAGGTTCCAAATAGTGACACCTGGATGAATTGCATAATACACACTGAATAAAATTTTGTATCAGTTTCATATATTTATTCATTACAGGTACAAATTTATGATTATTTCAAGTTAGGATTGTTGACTAATCCAAAACTAGTCATGGTTGAGACAAGCAGTTGATGAGTTGGCACATACATGAGGTGTATATTTGATGATGTTGGTACATATTGATGATTCATTTTTTATGAGTAGTTGACACGTGATTGGTATGTACTTGTTACATGGTTGGATGCACTTGTTTATGATACAGGTTGATTATAGGCTGTTTGGTACATGTTGGTGCATGGTTGATGCACTTGTTTATGGTACAGATTGATATATGTTGAGGATTGTAGCCTCATCTCAATTGGTTCTGAGGGTGTAAGATGATTCTTGCATTATAGAGCTAGTGCTCTTGTAGAGTTTTACTCTATTCAGTTGTTGCTGAAAAGCCCCAAGATTTGTAGTCTGTAATAAAAATAAAATTGTACATACATCTTGTGTTCTTTGTGTTCCTTGTGGTGATGACTTGTTGATGATATATTGTTGATATATGTTCACATCTAACTGGTTATAAATGACATAAATGATTAATGAGTTAATGGTGATTGTTAACTAAAGAGTTTTGTGAAAAAGAGCCCTACACTGTTCACCCCCCCCCCTCTCAATGTAGTCGATGTGTCCAACAGATGCCACCTCATAGAAGGATTTTCTCTAGATCCTAAAACCATGCATGATGACTAGGCTAGACAATCTTAACTAACTCATTATTCATCACTAAAGGATATAATACTAATATCCTAAATGAATAATACAAATATAGGTGACAATTTAGACTTATTGATTGGTTAAGGTAAGCCATAGGCTAACAATCCCCCCCTCAATCACAAGTACTATCAATAATACTAGCAATAAAGCATAAACTGGTATCAATTCCAATTCTTCATACTGAAACTCCTGAGTTGAGCCTCAAATGAAGAACTGCCTGAAAAACCACCAATCTGAATGTTGAATGGTTCATCTGAAACGAACTGGAAGAGAGCTAAGATATGGAAGTGAACAACTGCAATATCTAAACATTCCCTATTGCTTGACAATTTGATCATTTTTCCAAGTATTTGAGCTAGAAGAATCTGATATCTTCTATTAATTGGTGAACATGTAGTATCACCACTCTACTATCAGTGTATCACTGAAAGTGCTCTCTGAATTTGTGGTTTGGGATAACCACTGACCAATTGATACCATATATCTGATGGTTTTTGGATAACCACTAATCAATTTTGACACTTTTAGGTGTCCAACAACATCTCAATGTATATTGTGTATGATTCAATTTCAATTCATTGAACCATAATCCTGCCAAAGTCTGCCATCTCTGGAAAATCTCATTATGTAATCATGTGATCCAGGATGCATGCAATTTGTTCACTTAATGTAAACTCCAATATGATGAGAGTGAACCAAGAGAAGTGAATCAAATTCTAGTCTAACACATCCCTAAAAATCCCTGAAAACTCAATCAAATGCCAAGATGCAATGCAAAAGGATCCTCTTTTCCTCTTCTAGGTTGAATGACCATCTATGTGAACCAAACATCCACATCATTGCTCTCAAAATCAAAAACAACATCCCAATTATGTATGATTCAACTTAAACTTATTGAACCATAATTCTACTAAAGTCTGTCATCTACAGACCGCAGTTGCCCATTTGGAAAATTCCATGCCCATATGGCATACTTGATGTTTGTTGTTGTCGAAAATTTATGTCTGACAACCATCTTCAATTCCATCATCAATTCCCCCCTTTGTCAACTAAAAGGAGAGACCACAAGTGGTTTCATGAACCATCGTCACTGGAATTTTGAACTCCCCCCCTTAAGGTACATGAGAGTTTCATCATTGTACTCCCCCTTCTATGCTCAAGAGAGTACCATACTTTGTTCCATTTGAGTACAACACAAAGTGGGCATGCAGAAAAAACCACATCTTATCTCATCCCATGAGGGCCATGCTTGAAAGCTACGCCATAAGGGGACCACTTAAGTGAGGTACAAAAATTTTATGTGCTACAATATTGGTCTTTACTCGAGATTGAATTCTTCGGTAAGACTTATATAATCGCTTGGTTATTGATGACCACTGCCAAGGATCAATCCACTCATAGTGAATCTTCAATATTACAGGTTTCTTCAATGTTGAACATTTGTCTGAAGAATGGTTATGCTTGCCACAATGTTGGCAAGGATGGAGATCAAAACATTGATTCTCCTTATGACCAACGCGATTGCAATGTTGGCACTTATCATTCTGATGCTTAACTTGAACAAGTGAAAGTGAATCTTCTTGAAGGAATCCATGACTTTGAAACTTGATTGGTTTTGAATAATCGAGAATATGAAAGGTAACTTCCTTGTCATATCCAAGTCTTGTTCTATTCTTGTTGTAGATGATTTCTTCCCAAGGTCTGATGATGGGTTTGGAAAGAGTATTCTGAACATGTTGCTTTGAAATATGTGAAAGTTTATTTACTACATGTTGCTGCATAATTGAAAGGTTTTCTTCACTAAACTCAAAATAAAACTCTTGAAAAGTAGGTTCATGAATAGCTTCATCTTTGTCTGCATATGCAATTGTCTTGTTGAGTTGCTCCTTCACTGATTGTTAATCAAAAACATCATCATCATCATCATCATCATCATCATAGAGAGGATTGTGTTGAACAAAAACTAGTTTAGAACACTTCATTGGTTGTTGATTTTTGAGATCCTTGATTTCATCATTCAATAGTTTGGATGGAGGTTTAAGAAGTATAGCTTTATCTTGCGTCACTTGCAAACAAGTTAGCACTGATTGAAGATTTTCTTTGTTCAATATCACTATTTTTTCTTCAATGGTGTTTATTAGAGTGTTCAGTAACTCTAATAATTCTAGATTTCGAGCCATTTCAAAAAACATTAAATGAGGTATCCTTGTGTAGGTAGATCTTGATTACAATTTGACTCGACAGAAAAAGGCTTATCTACAAATCACTCACTTGAATCACTCGCTTGAACTTCATGCTCGCTTGATCTTGTTTCACGCTCTCTTGTACTCACTCGCTTGAAATTTTCTTGCTTTCTTCCAAGAAGTTGAGGGTGTCAGATAAAACCGAAAATGCACCTGAAAACTTGATGTTTACAATGATTTGAATTTCAACACTCAACCCTATCAAATTTTTACTCAAAATGAAGATAGACTCTTGGGTTTCGGGCTCAACCGAGAATGAACCTGAAAATTACAATTCAACTTGATTTGATTGGATACTTACAAAAAAATTTGGTAATTGAGATCGATTACTTACAAAACATAATATTTGCAAGTTACAATGAATCCTGATTCTGAAGTTGAATTACTCTTCAAATTTGAATGTGTTGTCGATGCTTTTGAGTTTAATTATCCTTTAATTAGTAGCATCTTGTTCATTGCTTTAGTATTCTTTGTCGATGCTTGATTTGCATTACTTTTGCTTGAATGCATGTGCATGACTAACATTGTGCTTGAGCTTGTGTGTGTTGCATTAAATGATAAAATTGTAAGTTTGTTTATGTCAAAACTAGACAGTAAACAATATAAGCCTCCATGAACATCTCACCACGACACACTACGCAAGTTGTACCTAAGATCCCCTTATTCAATTTTGGGCAGATCTAGGATACAGAGAAAAAAGACTTCAATTTTATTATAAGTATCTCTCTTACGAGACCACATACAATGGAAAGGATACAATGTACTTTCTCCTTCACCATGTTTTAACAAGGATTTCAATTCATAATATTTCTCTTATTCTCTCAAAGGCTTAAGAAAACAATAAATTTCTTCTCAAGAAAATATTGTATTACAACTTCCCATAGAAAACTCTTTAGTTCTCTTTAACTCCCCATTTATCACTTTTATTTAAAAAGTGAAAATATCATAACGTAGTAATACTTCAAATTAGATTTAGAAGTACATTACTTTAAAAAAGCTTTCAAAACATATATAAATATGCTTTGTATATCCATTTTACATGCCACTCTTAAACTTTAAGAAGTGATTTCTGAAAATCTGTGCATAGTTTCGTTTTATATGCAGAAATCATAAATGAAATCTCATTAAAAACTGTGTATTGAGACATAAAAAAGGAGTGAAATTTAATGCCCTTTGTTCTCTGTGATGACATTCAATATTGGAATTTTGGCAAAAGTAGTGCGCCATGGATGTGGAAATATGACAGTGGTTCCACCAATTTTTGGCATTTTCTTTGATGATTCATTTTTTTTATCCCATTCACACCAGCATTTATCTGAGAAAAAAAAATATGAAGGCATTTTTAATTTTCTTAAAAAGGTTTGTATATGCACCATCCACGACAGCTTCTCAAATCCCGCGAAATGGGTTGTAGATCTGTATCGACAGTAATTCATGGAGGGAGTGCGAGATCACACAAGATATGGTTGATAGCGTTTGAATGCATAAGATGGATCCCTAGAGCATATCAAATCATACGAGGTCTTGGACGCTCAAATCACTTAGATCTGTGAAGAAAGGGAAAACAACATTAATGAAGCAGAAGGTAGATTGCTTCAAATCTTGGGCAGATATCTGGAATGGGAATGAGCTCATAGTTTCCCACATCTAAACAACTATTCCAGATCCACGATTCACATTGTGCATCACTTCGTGGACATATTTCTGATATTGAGGTTGTGCATAAGTCTTCAAATGAAGGTTGATGGAGGCATCATGTTTTCTATAGAACTGCTGCAAAGTTTATGGGAGAAAAATATTTCACACACTTGTTGAAACCGCTAGACCTCCAGGAGTCACGAGCAAACTTCAATGGACCATGAAATTTTTATGAATTACACAAATTCCCTGCATCTTGAGTTTGAAATCCTCACCACCCATGGTTGGCAGTAGATCAGGAAACATAAACAACACAAAGGCGACTCTTTTTTCTTGTTGAGAATATTTGCATCAATTGTTTTCCATATCATAGATCGTATCATTGGATGCTATAACTTGGGAAAACTGTAAGAATTTTTGTGGATAAAATATCATCAACAAAAAATCAGTCAAAAAAACTAAAGATACCCATTTGGGTAATAACCTACGTGTTCCATTTGCAACTTCTATCGCATAAAACACAAACTTTTGTTCAGAGAAAAAATTGTTTTTCATTTTCAGTGTCCGTTTTCCATTTTGAGGTGAATTTTATCAGCAAGTTTTTATCTTTAAACATTGATTTATTTAATCAATACTTGGAAGAATTTGATAGATCTATAAAATACCTTTCCAACTCTATGATATATGCTTAATTTGGATTTGTATGGAGGCCGAAATCTACATTTTAATGGTTTCATATTCCTCAATTGGACAAAATTTGTTTCTTATGGGATGAATATCTTTAAAACGGAGAAGAATCTTGAGAAAAAAAAATACCCTTTGGTGTGTCTTAGAATCTAGTTTCCAATGCAATTGAAATCGTTAAAAACAGATAAATATTGAAAGAGAAATCTAATTTTTACCAACAGGGACTCCAAAATCAACAAATTTCCCCTTCAGTAATGTCTTCTCCTTGGATTGCATGTAATTCCAGTGCTACATCTTTTCTTCATTCTCTGTCCACCAGATCGATTGCCAGATCAGGGGTCTATTCTCATCTGCAAACCCAATGCTAGGAAGACTATATTAATACAATCTGGTATGCATTACAGTCCTCAATACAGTGCATGATATATCCCTTGATACTGTCTGTAATATGGTCCTCGATACGGTCCTTGATACAATCCTCGATACGGTCCTTGAAATGAAACTACACTCAGTATTGTTTCTCTTCCTTCACAATTTTCACCATGGCTCTGATACTTTCATCCTCTTTTCACCATGTAGAAGCTATTAGGCCCTTGAGACCATAAGAGCTCTGATACCAGTTGACAAAACAAAGAAGCTTTGATACCAATTGATAAAATATAAACAAGAACAACAACATGGCAGAAATGGATCACTAGCCAACACTCATATATATTCAAACCAATGGTACATATTTATAGTGCAATGGGAGATGCCACCTCATAGAGAGATTTTCTCTAGATCCTGAAATCATGCATGATGACTAGGCTAGGCAATCTTAACTAACTCATTATTCATCACTTGAGGATATATATATTTTTTTAACAGAAACTAGGAAAAATATATTAAAAGTGTGGATAAATCCATTGATTTACAAAAGAGGGGCCATTACAGGCCTTTGAGAAGTAGAAACTTTGACATCTGGAGGATTTGAAACAAAAACAATTTTCATGGTGCGTCCTCCTTCCCTAGAAAAACTATTGTGATTGTATTTCATCGAGTACAATCGATAGAATATATCATTGATACATAACGAAAAACAAAACATGATAGCATAAAATTTAAAGGGCTCAACTACCCGATTCCATTTTGATCTGTTGTTGCTCCAGAATTGATTCTGGATGAGGCTCGTTGAGATCCAGGATTTGATTCACTGAGACTGAATTTTCATTTTTGGATGCTCCCTATTATATTTTTGACTTGCTTGGTTGATGTTGCACTGCTTCAAGCGGGTCCAAATGACACTGCATTGTCTCCATGCTGCTACGTTGTTCCTCAATCTATCTCCTTTTAGCATATCTCTCATCTTGTAATCTTTCTATCATGTGCCTATGATGGGAAAGAGTTTCAAGTTCAAATGTTTGGGTGGAGCTAAGAGCTCCCAACTAAATTCTCATCCTGCGATAACCTATGCATTCTTCCTCAATTGAATTCTCATCCAATTGTCCAGATTCCATGAAGAGGTATTTACCACCCTGCATAACTTTGGGCACTGGGTTGCTTTGAAGTCTCCAATATGCGTCTAAACTGCTGGGGAAGTCGTTGGGCTACAGCGAGTGGGTAGAAATTTGGATAGAGGAGAGAGAAGGTGATTCTGGAAGAACTATAGTCCACAGAAGCCACAGGAAGGGTGAATTAAGAAAGTTGTGAAAGGGAAGATGCAAAGGCGGGTCTAGAGAGTCTAGAGTCCACAAAATCCACTGAAGAGTCAGGAACATATGAGGAGTCGTCCCAAAGCACTAGAAGGAGAAGG
>JASDQU010790054.1:247843-270045 GCA_032191745.1 Picea mariana | reverse complement strand
TGACTCAGCTTGTGGGAGTTGGGATACCCAACTCGGTAAGGAGTGTTAGCTTGGCCTTGCGAGGCGAGCTAGGAGATAGCTGATTCTCTGGATAGTGTGCATGGCCCCTTTGTGGCTGGGGGGGCCAAGGGGGAAGAAGAGTACCCCTAGCGTTAGCTAGGAGGTACCGGTGAAGTCTCATCGATCGAAAAGCGGGAGTTTCACGGAGCGCGCGAGACATCAACTCAGAGCGGGCGATCAGGCAACGATACACTTTCTTTATTTTTGCATGATAGATTGTAGTAGGATTTATGCTTTGGATCTAAATGTTTAATTGGGTAAGGAAATTGATGGTCTAGCGTTCTAATTGATGACTGAATTTTTCCATAGCCTGCTCGATGATTTATTGACTCCCATGGCCTTCGTTTCCCTGTATGTCTTGACCGTCCTGTGGTTGATTAATTGTGATGATTGCAGTATATTTTTCCTTCGTCCCTAGCTCACCAGTCCTCACTTGAGCAGTCGGCCAAGAGCCTGATCTACAGTCGTCGTTTTGGCGTTAATAAACCTATGGATCTCAATGCCCTACTTTTCTGTGCGAGGATGATGAGCGAAGGATGTTATTGTCAGCTGTCTACCTCTGATGTTTGTCCTTGGCTGATGGTTCACCTTACACCTTGATGTGATTATTTAACTTTGCAAATTTGATTGCTGGCGAATTTTTTCTTCAACCTTGGCATGTTAATATCTCGTCGTTATGTCATTTTTACCCCGTTTTTATATCTTGATGGATGAAATTTTAACCCTGCGTTTTTATTCTTGGATAAATTATAACTCTGCGTTTTGTACTGAAGGATAAATTCTCACCCTGCGTTTTTATTCTTGGATAAATTATAACTCTACATTATGTACTGAAGGATGAATTCTAACCCTGCGTTATTATTCTTGGAAAAATTATAACTTTGTGTTTTGTATTGGAGGATAAATTTTAACCCTGCGTTTTTATTCTTGGATAAATTATAAATCTTCTTTGGGTGTTGATGGATAAGTTTTAACCCTATGCGGTTTTTGATGGCCATCACTATGCCCCTTTTTCTTTTCTCTGCACCTTAAATTGAAGAAAACGATGTGAGTTTGCGATGTCCAATTGATTGAAATCCTGTAGTGGGAAGTAAACCATCTTAATATAACTTGTTGCCTTGAAACCTCATTCCTTGTGTCAACTAGAAGCTAGACTCCAGCTTCCAAGAGTGTTTGAATGCCTTTTCCTTTGATGCATCCAGGTGACAGTTGTGCTTTCTTGACTTTTGCAACCAACAAATTATTTTTATGCACTCTGGGACTGTGAATTTTGTTTTAGAACAAGAACCAAATTCTCAACCTATGACCATCTCCTAAAGAATCCCATGTAGACTCGTTGGTGTAAAATCTGGCGATGAAGACAATCTTCTCCAGTTGCCTTTGCCTTCTCTGTTTACCGTTTGCATGGATTGAATTCTGGACAATGTTCTTTCTTTGCAACACATTTCTGAATTCATTTAGTGATTAAAATCTAGTACAAATCATTCGGTTGCACAGCTTGTGTTCTACCTGTGTTAAATGCATTCCAATTGCCAGTTATTTAGCCAAGAGATTTATGTATGCATTCTTGGGTTGATTGCGTTGATTCTATGGTTTCCAGTTGTACCCATGTCTTGCTGTAGTATCAATTCCTTGCATCCGATAATTCAATTTACTCACACAACGATTTTCTTATTAATGGGACAATTAGGCAAATTCCTTGATATGTATTTGTACATCGATTATGCTCGATTTAAGTGGACTGTGTCGCTGCCTTGAGGACCACGTTTGGACCACATTTTTCCTTGGATTGATGACTGCGTTTTTCTGGTCATTCACCCCCAAATTGCCTTTAATTGTGGACTGTGTTTGCAGCCATTTGGCCACGAGTTGCCTAAATTGCTGACTGGGCATTTAACCTGTAAATGACATTAGTTTTAGACAACCAACTAAATGCTTCAGTGGAATCTTATTAAAGGCGTATGGCAATAAATCTAATTCGGTGCATGGCCTTAGTCTCTCGTTGAATGTATATGGATTTATGGCATTTACACTTCTTATCCAATTCCCTTAATGTTTGTAGACTACTGTCATTTTGGTACAATTAGTAAAGATAGACACATGTGGTAATTTATTGAGTTACTAAATGTTTCACTGTTGCTTTCTGCCTTGATGTAGTTAATGTTGTTAATGCTATATTAATTATTAGTTTAATTGTCATGTTAAATGCCTTGTTATTTTCTATATTCATTGTTGTAATGGTAGCATTCTACATTAAGATTGTTATTGTTGTGATTAAGTTAATGGCTATTTGGATGGAGATTTTGGATTGGTATAGAATTAACCTTTTAGGTTGTGTTAATGATTAAAATTTGACTGGTGAGTAAAGACTGGATTGCAAATTTTAGACTTGCTAAATTGAATTATAAATGAGGTTAGATGGAATTTATAATTATAGTTTTAGTATTGATTACTTAGATTTGCAAGATTGATTGTATTAAAGTTTATTTAGTGGATGCATTATTGACTAATTGTAACTTGACGTGCCCCGTTTAGAATGGGACCCATGTTAAATTATATTGTAATCATGGACCGGTTAGACTGGGTGATTGGTTGGGATGGGGACGATGTTGTGTATGGGCTGGTGTCACCCCTTGTCTTCATCCTCTTGTGTCTCGTCGACCTTTTGTGTGGGGTGTAGGTATAGTCTCCCAGCCAGTATTCAGCTCCTAGCGTGTTTGAGTTTTCTAGAGTCCTTGGTCTGGATATCTTATGTTTGCGCCAAGGTTATTGACGCACCTATCACCTAGGAATGACATGATTATTGATGCAGGGATCATGGTGTTCCCTGTGGGATAGCAGCGGATGAGATCTTGGCCGAAGTCAGTGCGTTTTGTGTGAGTGTTGTCGGGCGTTGTAAGTTGCTTTGGCGCATGGGTTGAACGCCTTCAGGTGTTGGGTTTATGTGCCTTGAGGTTCTCGTCTTGTTCATCTAGGCTGTTGTGTTGGGATGGGGATGTTGTCCCTTATCTTGTAGGCATGGTTGCGTTTGTGTCGGGTGGGTAGTCGTTTCTCCTGGTTATTCTGTGCATGTTTTGCCTAGTTTCCCTTGTGCCTGTGCATGGTGTCATAGTTGCATGTTGCCTGGGTTGTGTGCTTCTATTCGTCACTTGTGGTGTGGTAATTTGTTGTTGTCATTTCCTTCTTGCCTCTTAATTCTTAAAAAAGAAAAGAAAAAAAAATTTGCTTTGCCCGTGGCTGTAACGAAGGGGTTGTTACATATGGTATCAGAGTGAGGTTCAACCCTGCGAGTGTGGATCACCAGGATTTCCACTACAGTAAACCCGTGAGTATTAACCCTTTTGTTAATTAAAAAACTTAACGTGTCCATGTGGCGATCGCTTTTAGAGTTCGCCTCAGAGGTTCACAATGTGGTGCTGCGGAAGGAGGTGCGATGCCTCCAGAAATCCCTGCAGCCTCGGAGTCAAACCCCCAAGGGGAAGAGCAAGTCCTTGGGCTGGATTCACTTGTCGTAAGGGATGATGATGGTCTGACAAGGCCCTTCCAGTTAATTTCAAAAGGGCATTGATTCACCATCAGTAATGAGATGAGGCCAGGGCACTTGTACCCTTGAGGGACCACAACGTGCCCTAGCTATTACTGTTAGTATCCACCGAGAACTTGAGAGAGTTGAGTTCTCGAGTACTCAAGTGTCGTGGATGGATGTGTCATTGAGGCATGGTTGTAGAGAAGGCGTGTGCTTCACGCTTCACGTTTATGACCTCCAGAATAAAGGTTCGCATGGTGGTCTTTCAAATGAAGGGGAACACTCTTCTATGGTGGAAGACGCTCCTTCCACTTTGAACATGGCTGTCGATGACATGTCATGGGAACTATTCCAGGAATGGTTCCAGAAGAGGTATCTTTCTGAGGAATTCGTTGAGCATCAGCTCAACGAGTTTGATGCCTTACGACAGGGCGACCGTACGGTGCCGAGTACGAGGCCCATTTTTGGAGCTGTTTCAGTGTGCTCCGCACCCTCATTGAGAAACTTAAGGTCAACGAGTTTGTGTTGGCCTTAGCATTGGCATTCAACTTCTACTTTGGGTACCAAGATTACTGGACTGAAGAAAGTATGTTGGAATGTGGAGAGCCACATGTCCAACGCGACTGCCCAGTGAAGAGGACTAGAGCAGCTAGATCAGTCGGACCCACTACCATGGGAGATTTGAGCAAGGCCCATTGGAATCATGTAGCGATGAATAACCACCAGGCAGAGCACCAGTCGACTGTGCTTGAGACCTCAGGTAGCGTCGCTGACTAGATGCTTAGTATTTGATTGATCTCAATGCTACCGAGAGTTCCATTCTAGTGCCATGTTAAAAAGGATTAAAGTAGAGACAGTCGAATAGGATGAGTTCAACTTTGTAGAGATGGCTTCGAGAGCCAGACAGAGGGTTGGAGGAAAGGTTACATACTATACCCTTAACTTGGGAGAGTTTGTCACTAGGGCCAGCCTGTACGACATGATCTTAGGATCTTGTGACATCGTGATCAGTATGGATTGGTTGGAATCGCTTGAGGAGATACTCAACTGTAAGATGATGCGGTTGAGCTTGGTCGATGTGAGGGTCAGAGATGCGTGATTGTAGGTCGGAACCAAGGAGTTTCCCTGAGGTTCATCTCTTCCTTGCATCTACAGAAGATCATGCGCAAGAGGTGTACGCTTTATGCGATCCCTACGTTAAAAGAAAAATGAGAAGCAGAAGGTCTAGAACACCTTCCGGTGGTAAGAGAGTTTGCTGACATCTTCTCGGACGAGTTACCTGGGATGCCTCCAGAGAGGGAATTGGAGTTTACTATAGACCTAAAATTGAGAACGGAACCGATAGCTAGAACGCCTTATCGAATGTCGACCCCAGAGTTACAGTATTTGAAAATGCAACTGAAAGAATTGTTGGACCTGGGACTCATATGTACAAGTGTGTCACCGTGGGGTGCACCTATTATTTTCATACGAAAGAAGGATGGGTCATGGAGGATCTGCATTGAATATCGTCAATTAAACAAGGAAACGATCAAGAATCAATATCAGTTGCTGAGGATTGATGATCTGTTCGATCAGATGAAGGGTGTGATGGTGTTCTCAAAGATTGATTTGCGATCAGGGTATCACCAGTTACAAATCAAGGAGGATGATGTCCCTAAGACCTCCTTTAAGATGAGGTTTGGACATTACGAGTTTACTGTTTTACTGTTTGGACTAAAAAACGCCCCAGGGGTCTTTATGATTTTGATGAACGGGTTGTTCCGCGAGTACTTGGATAAGTTTGTCCAAGTATTCATTGACGATATTTTGATTTATTCTTGGATGATGGAGGAGCATGACGAGCACTTGCGCTTGGTACTACAGTGTCTGCGAGAGCACAAATTGTATGGGAATTTGTCCAAATGCTCATTTGATCAATCAAAGATTCACTACTTAGGGATTGTCATCTTCGGAGAAGGTATCGCTGTGGATCCAGCAAAGGTCAAGGCTATTATGGAATGGTCTACGCCAACGAATGTCCCGGAAGTGTGTAGCTTCATGGGTTTAGTAGGATACTATCGACGATTTTTCGAGGGATTTTAGAAGATAGCAAATCCGATAACAGAATCGCAGAAGAAGAACAAGAAGTTTGTTTGGACCGAGAAATGCACAGAAGCATTTCGGAGGCTCAAGGAGCTATTGACAACAACACCGATACTAAAGGTCCCTGACACAGACGTGGAATTCTTGGTATGCACTGACGCATCCAAGGAAGGCTTAGGTAGAGTCTTGATGCAAGATGAACGAGTGATCGCTTACATCTCGAGGAAATTGAGAAGGCATGAGGAGAACTACATGACACATGATTTGGAGTTGTTAGACATCGTTTATTGCTTGAAGGTTTGGAGACACTACCTTGTTGGATGAAATTTGAACTAAAGACATACCATTGCGGACTACAACACATCTTGATGCAAAGCGACCTGAATGCACGACAATGACATTGGTCGAAATTTCTTAGTGAGTACGACTTCGAGATCACTTACATAAAAGGAATAGTGAACTGAGTGACATGTGCATTGAGTCAGAGACCACACATCTTTTCGGTGATGCCTCTTCAGGGGAATCTACATGAAAAGATTCTAACTTTACAACGTGACGATGACTGGTACAAAGAGGTCGAGGGTTTTATCGATAAAAACACAATGATGGTATCAAGATTTGAAGGATTTACGTTTGAAGACGATGGATTATTGAGGTTTAAAAATCATATTTACGTACCACCGAACGACAAGTTGAGGAGCTTGATCCTAAGCGAGGCTCATAGAGCAGTCTACATGGCTCACCCGGGAGTCACGAAGATGAGGGCAGACCTTAAACCCTTATTCTTCTAGAAGGGAATGAAGGCAGACATAGTAAACTATGTGTCCAGATGTCTAGAATGTCAGTAGGTAAAGGCTAAACATAAACATCCACCAGGATTACTACAACCACACGCTATTCCAAAATCGAAATGGGAGGTTATTTCAATGGATTTTATTGTTGGATTGCCACTGACGGCAAGGAGACACGACTTGATTTTCGTAGTAGTAGACACTTTGACGAAGAGTGCTCACTTTATTCCTGTGCGTACGACGTATCAGACACCTGACATAGCTAGAGTTTTCATAAGTGAGATTGTGAGGCCGCATGGCATGCCTAAGAGGATTATATCTGATCGAGGATCGATGTTTACTGGACGATTTTGGATGAGTTTCCAAGAGGCCTTGGGAACCCAGCTTAATTTCAGTACTGCGTATCACCCGGAGGATGACGGGCAGACCGAACGAATGAACTAGACCTTGGAAGACATGTTGCGCATGTACGTGATGGACCAACAAAAGCATTGGGAAGGATTCTTGCCACTGGTGGAATTTGCTTATAACAACAATTACTAGAGCACCATTAAAATGGTGCCTTTCGAGTTTCTTTACGGGCGACCGTGTCAGTGTTATAACCCTAATTTGCACTAGATATGCTTACTTGGCATCAGGCCATCTCATGTTACATCTTTTTCCAAGCCACTATTGAAACAACTTCTTAAAAACACTCTTTTTAAAGGAATACATGTCCTACTCCACTACTGCATGCGTGTATACTCCTACTGATATGCATGAAGATTAATGAAGATTATCATCATTGCTTACTCCTATTTTGCATAACGTTACACTGTAGAAATCTATACTTGATTGACTTAGCTTGTGGGAGTTGGGATACCCAACTCGGTAAGGAGTGGTAGCTCGGCCTTGTGAGGCAAGCTGGGAGCTAGCTGATTCTCTAGATAGTGTGCATGGCCCCTTTGCGGCTTGGGGGGCTAAGGGGGGAGAAGAGTACCCCTAGCGTTGGCTGGGGAGTACTGGTGAAGTCTCATCGATCGGCAAGAGAGAGTTGCATGGAGCGCGCGAGACATCAACTCAGAGCGGGCGATCGAGCAATGATACACTTTCTTTATTTTTGCATGATAGATTGTAGTAGGATTTATGCTTTAGATCTGCATGTTTAATTGGGTAAGGAAATTGATGGTCTAGCATTCTAATTGATGGATGAAGTTTTCCATAGCCTGCTCAATGATTGATTGATTCCCATGGCCTTCGTTTCTCTGTATGTCTTGACCGTCCTATGGTTTTTTGATTGTGATGATTGCGGTATATTTTTCCTTCTTCCCTAGCTCACCAGTCCTCGCCTAAGCAGCCAACTAGGATCTTGATCTACGGTCGTCTCTTCGGCGTTAATAGACCTATGGATCTCAATGCCCCACTTTTTTGTGTGAGGATGATGAGTGAAGGATGTTCCTGTCAGCCATCTACCTCTGATGTTTGTCCTTGGCTGATGGTTCGCCTTGCACCTTGATGTGATTATTTAACTCTGCAAATTTGATTGTTGGTGAAGTTTTTCTTCAACCTCGACATGTTTATATCTCATCGTTATCTCGTTTTTACCCCATTTTTATATCTTGATGGATCAAATTTTAACCCTGCATTTTTATTCTTGGATAAATTATAACTCTGTGTTTTGTACTGAAGGATACATTCTCACCCTGCGTTTTTATTCTCGGATAAATTATAACTCTGCATTTTGTACTGAATCTTATTAAAGGCGTATGGAAATAAATCTAATTCGGTGCATGGCCTTAGTCTCTTGTTGAATGTATATGGATTTATGGAATTTACACTTCTTAGCTGATTCCCTTAATGTTTGTAGACAACTGTCATTTTGGTACAGTTAGTAAAGATAGACACATGTGGTAATTTATTGAGTTACTAAATGTTTCATTGTTGCTTTCTGCCTTGATGTAGTTAATGTTGTTAATGATATATTAATTGTTAGGTTAATTGTCATGTTAAATGCCTTGTTATTTTCTATGTTCATTGTTGTAATGGTATCATTCTACATTAATATTGTTACTATTGTTATTAAGTTAATGGCTAGTTGGATGGAGATTTTGGATTAATATATAATTGACCTTTTAGGTTGTGTTAATGATTAAGATTTGACTGGTGAGTAAAAACTGGATTGCAAATTTTAGACTTGCTAAATTGAATTATAAATGAGGTTAGATGGCGTTTATAATTATAGTTTTAGTATTGATTACTTAGATTTGCAAGATTGATTGTATTAACGTTTATTTAGCGGATGCATTATTGACTAATTGTAACTTGACGTGCCCCGTTTAGAATGGGACCCATGTTAAATTAGATTGTAATCATGAACCAGTTAGACTGGGTGATTGGTTGGGACGGGGACGATGTCATGTATGGGCTGGCGTCACCCCTTGTCTTCATCCTCTTGTGTCTCGTCGACCTTTTGTGTGGGGTACAGGTATAGTCTCCCAGCCAGTATTTGGCTCTTAGCGCGTCCGAGTTTTCTAGAGTCCTTGGTCCATATAGCTTATGTTTGTGCCAAGGTTATTGATGCACCTATCACCTGGGAATGACATGATTCTTGATGCAGGGATCATGGTGCTCCCTATGGGATAGTGACGAAAGAGATCTTGGCCGGAGTCGGTGCGTTCTGTGTGAGTGTTGCCGGGCATTGCAAGTTGCTTTGGTGCACGGGTTGAACGCCTTCAGGTGTTGGGTTCGTGCACCTTAAGGTTCTTTTCTTTTTCGTCTAGGCCGTTATGTCGGGATGGGGATGTTGTCCCTTATCTTGTGGGCGTGGTCGCGTTTGTGTCGGGTGGACAGTCGTTCCTCCTAGTTATTTTGTGCATGTTTTGCCCATTTTCTATTATGCCTGTGCATGGTGTCATAGTTGCATGTTGCTTGGGTTGCGTGCTTTTGTTCGTCGTCTATGGTGTGGTCATATGTTGTCGTCATTACCTTCTTGCCTCTTAATTCTTCAAAAAAAAATAAAAAAAATTGCTTCGCTTGTGGCTGTAACGAAGGGGTTGTTACATGATAATATTATACAACTCTGATTATCACAATGTATTATGGTCGAATTTGGAATCTGATCAAATAGATTGATGATTAATTTTCTCAGCCATATTTTTTCTATGCATGCTTCACATCTTGCGATATATTCTTCTTCTGTTGTGCTGAGTGCGATAGAATTCTATTTTCTGCTGCCCCAAGATATCATAGCGAAGCCCAAGATGAAACACATACCTGAAGTACTCTTTCTGTCTTCTACACTTCCTGCCCAATCTGAATCTGTAAATCCAGGAAGCTGTATATCACTGGATGCGGTATATCTTAAGCCATAGCTTATTGTCCCACGAATATATCTTAGGACATGATTTGTAGCTATCCAATGCTCATGCCTCGGTTCCACCTGGAACTGGCTTACTGTATTCACGACAAAGAAATGTTTGGTCGAGTATTTACCAAATACATCAATGACCCAATCAATTGTCGATATAGTGATGGATCAAAATCTGGATATTTTACTTTTCTTATATCTGTATTCATAAGAGTGTCCATGGATTTGCAATCCATCATTCTAAACTTCTGAAGAATCTTTATTGCATACTTTCCTTGTCCAAGGAATACTTCACCACGCTTCTGCCATACTTCTAGTACCAAGTAGTAATGCATGAGACCTAGATATTTCATATCAAATTCAAAAGCTAGTTCCTTTTTGCACTGGATGATGAGAGACTCTTCACCTGTTATGAATAGATCGTCAACATAGAGTAGTAGTATTACAGGTGCATTGTCCACGAATTTGTAGTAAAGGTTTTGATCTGCATGAATTTTGGAGAAACCAAGTCTCGTTAGATAGCTATCCATTCTGACATACCAAGCCCTTGGAGCTTGCTTGAGTCCATATAAAGCTTTCTTTAATATACAAACATGAGTGTCTCTAGAATGTACTTCAAACCCTTGAGGTTGTTCAATATATACTTCTTCTTCGATTGCTCCATTGAGGAAAGCTATCTTTACATCCATCTGATGTAAGTTCCATCCCATGGAAACGACAAGAGATATGATAGCTCTAATGGAAGCATATCTAGCCATTGGAGCAAATGTTTCATCATAGTCTTCTCCCTCCTTCTGGAAGAACCCTCTAGCTACAAATCTTGCTTTATATTTATCCACGCTTCCGTCCGCTGCATGTTTGATCTTATATACCCATTTTGAAGTTACCACTGATTTTTATTTAGGTCTAGGTACGATTTCCCATACATCATTTTTCATAATGGATTGGTGTTCTTCCGTCATAGCTTCTTTCCATTGTCCCTTTTGAACCGCTTCTTCAAATGTGGTAGGTTCTCCATCTAGAAGCTTCGTCATATATGTTGCATAACTTGAGAATATTTTAGGCTTCTTACTTTTTCTGAATGTACCTTTGGGAACCTTAAGTGTTTTTGCGTCTTGTAAGGTAGCTTCAAGCCAAGCTGGTCATTTCCTAGTATTAGGTATGGTGTCTGATTCAATGTTCTCACATGGTTGCATAGGAAGATCAAGTTGTTCCTTTTCATCATCTTGGTTTTCTGTGCTTTTTTTAGTAGGTTATTCATTCTCTTCTTCTTCCATTGTTTCTTCTATGGATTTCTTGAAAGACATCTTTTCATTGAATGTCACATCTCTGCTGACTTCGATCTTATGTTGTTCTGGAATATAGATTCTATAAGACTTAGATGAATCACTATATCCCATGAATATGCCCTTCTTTCTCGAGGATTCTAGTTTATTCCTTTTGTCCTTGGGAATGTGAGAGTAAACAGGTCATCCAAAGATTCTTAGGTTTTCCACATTAGGTTTCTTACCTAAGAAGGCTTCTTCTGGAGTCATGTATTTCAATATGCGATGAGGACTTCTGTTCTGCACATATATTACTGTCATGGCTTCTTCTCCCCATAAGAACATGGATAGACCTTGATCATTTAGTAGTGCTTTTATGGTTTCTTCGATATATCTGTTCTTTCTTTCTGCTACACCATTTTGTTGAGGATTATGAGGAACGGTTAGCTCCCTCCTAATCCCTACTGATTTGCAGAATGCAATGAATTCCTTTGATGTGTATTCTTCTCCATTATCTGTTCTTAAGGTTTTGATCTTCTTGTTCATGAGGTTTTCTATCTCTGCTTTGAATTCTTGAAACTTGTTAAATACTTCGTCTTTTGTCTTCAACAGATATAACCAAGTCTTTCTTGAATAGTCATCTATGAAGATCATGTAGTAAAGATACCCTCCTAGAGATTTGTCTGGCATCGGTCCGCAAACATCTGAGTGTATCGGATCTAGAATCTCCTTAGATCTATTATTTCTGCTTGGAAATGGTTTCTTGATATTCTTTCCAAGAGCACAACCTTTGAAAATTCCTTCATGTGTAGACTGCAATTCTGGTATTCCTTCAACCATCTTTCTGAGAAAAGCTAATGCTTGATAATTAATATGAGCATACCTTCTATGCCAAAGTTCATTGGGATTGACTTCGTCATGTACGATAACTTCTTCATTTTTTTCTACTAGTCTATATAGATTTCCTTCATGACTTCCAATAACCCTAACATTCTCTATGATGGAGTCCTTATGCCATGATAACACTTTTCCATCGACGAAATCTATTCTATTTCCTTTGTCTTCTAGGAAAGATATGGATACAAGATTCTTTTCTAAACCAGGTACATATAAAACATTGCTTAAGTGAACATTGTTACCTGTTTTCAACTTGATGGAGGCTTGTACAAATCCTTCAACTGGGTAAGTTCTTTTGTCTCCAAGATCTACCTTATACGATGTCTTATTTTCATTTAGATTTGAGAGTTTGGCTTGATCTCCTGTCATGTGCCTAGAATCTCCACTATCGATTATCCACATGCCATCTTCAATCGTTCCAGTGAGTGTTGAGTAGTGTAGAAGGCTGATCGTTTCACTCATGTCTTCGGTTGATTGGTAGCTGGTCATGCTTTGATCCAAAACTTCAACTCTGAAGTTTCTGTCTTCTGAGAGAGAAAAAAGGTGCATTGAACTAGGGCACATTTGAATATCTTCTCCTTGAGCGAGATGCTCCATCACAAGGTGCCGAATCTGAGATTTAGGGTTTCTGCAACTGCTCCTACTAGTAACCCTAGCGATAGTGTCTTGGAAGCTGCTCATGCTAGTAACCCTAGCGGAAGTTCCTCAGAGAGTTCAATATCCTAATGGAAATGCTTCCTTCCAGTGGTTAGATTGAATGAAGGAGGTGTGGGCACATAACCTATTAGAATATGAAAGAATGTGCTCGTTTTACCATTGACAATATTACTATTTTCACCCAACCATAGGCCTAAGCCACCCTCTGAGAACCTTGACCTTGATAGAGAAGAATCCTGGTAGCAATCCAATAGCCAAGAAAGGCTAATGCTCCAAGTAAGAAGTAACCAAAGCTGTTCAGAGAGTCCAACCCAAAACTAGCGCAACACCTTCCCTAGGACTTGCGCATAAGACTGCCAAACTGCAATGGGCACAAGTGACTTCTATGATTCTGAGAATATGTCAAATGAGAGACTGGCACCCTGTATTTATAGTATTCCTGGCAGACTTTCCTGGGTCGAATTAGCTCTCTGGGTACTAATTAATTCATATTAATTGTCTCTCTTCAGCCGACATCTCATCTAGGGTTATTTTCATTTATTTGCTTTCTTCCAGAACATTTTAATCTTGTCAAAGGTCACAATAGAGGTTCATACCTCCCGAAGCTATCATAATATCAACAAATAGCACCCATAGTTCCGCGATATACAAATTGACATGTAGACTATTTCAATTTTAAAGGCCTCGTGTTGATGTAATAGCACAATTGGACTTGGGCCAGTTTATATTCATTTCTTACAATATCAAATAGAGAAGCGGTCGGTCGGGCTGGTGATCTAAAAGTAATTGAAACCTGAAGTCGTGAATTCACCAACTTCCGTAGGTAAAAGTTTTCCGAAAAACGAGTAATACATACTAAGTATGTACTCTTACAAGGTATGGACATGAGGTTTTTATAGAGCTTGTACGGATCCTGCATTTCATACTTGGCCACTTTTTCGATCCCGGGTTCTCGGTCTGGAGGGCTCAAAACTGGGCCTCTATTGCTCTGTATCCTACAAATAGCACCCAGATTCCCGCGATATAAAAATTGATAGGAGAACTTGCGGACTGGCTCGCTCAACATTGCAGTTCTATTGTTTCGTGTCTTCTAAACATCATTCGGAGAAAATGAGTAATACATAATAAATATGCACTTCTAAAAACTATGGACTTGAGATTTTATAGAGCATGTACAGATCCCTCATTCCATACTTAGCCACTATTTGGATCATGGGTTCTCGGGCTGGCGGGTTTAAAATTGGGCCTCTGTTGGTCCATGCCCTACAAATAGCACCCACATTTTCGCGATATACAAATTGACAAGCGGACTTGCTAGCTATTTGAATTTTAAGGGCCTTGTGTTGATGTGATAGCACAATTGGACTTGGGCCAGTTTATATTTGTTTATTACAATATCAAACGGGGAAGCAGTTGGTCGGGCTAATGATATAAAAGTAAGTGAAATATGAAATCGTGAATCCGCCAACTTCCGCACCTAGAAGTTTTCTGAAAAACGAGTAATACATACTAAGTATGTACTCTTATAAAGTATGGACATGAAATTTTTATATATCATGTACGGATTCACCATTCCATACTTAGCCACTTTTTGGATCGCGGGTTATTGGGCTGGCAGGCTGAAAATTGGGCCTCTATTGTTCTTTGCCCAACAAATAGCACCCACAATTCCACGATATACAAATTGACAAGCGGACCTACGGCCTGGCTGGCTCAACATTGCACTTCTATTGTTCCATGTCCTCCAAACAACACTCAGAGTTCTGCGATATAAAAATTGACAGATGGACTCCAGGGATGGCGAGTTCAAGATTTCCATTGTTTACGGATGGTAATCCCTATCATCTATCTAACATGATCTAAAAACATTATTTTCAATACTAAATTATTAATATTAAATATTGATATTGCATAATTTAATTAGACAAGAAAGTTTGTACAATTTGGTCGGGATAGTGATATAAAAGTTTTCCGACAAACAAGCAATACATAGTAAATATGTACTTTTATAAAGTATGGACATGAGATTTATAGAGCATGTACAGATCCTTCATTCCATACTTAGCCACTTTTTGGATTGCAAGTTCTCAGCCTGGCGGGCTCAAAATTGAGCCTCTATTGTTCTGTGTCCTACAAATAACACCCAGACTTCCGCGATATACAAATTGATAGGCGGACTTGCGGGCTGGTTGGCTCAACATTGCACTTCTATTGTCCCGTGTCCTCCAAACAACACTTGGAGTTTCGCGACATACAAATCAATAGAAGGACTCCAGGACTGGCGGGCTCAAGATTGTGATTGTTTACGGATGGTCATCCTATCTAACATTATCTAAAAACATTATTTTCAAATACTAAATTATTAATATTAAATATTGATATTGTACAATTGAATTACATAAAATTATCAAAGGATGTTAAATCGCTTATTTAAAAAAAAATGAAGGAAACAAAAGATTTTTTTTTTTAAATTCTATCACCGCAAGCATAACAAGGACCAATTTGAATTTTAAGGGCCTCTTGTTCATATGATAGAACAATTTCACTTCGCACAGTATATATTCATTGATTTCAAATTATTCCAGGACATCAATTTTACCAAGTTCATCGATTAAGAAAAAATGCCAAAACAACGACCAATTTGAATTTTAAGGGCCTCTTGTTGATATGATAACACAATTGCACTTCACACAATATATATTTGTTGATTTCAAATTATTCCAGAAGATTAATTTTACCAAGTTCATCGATCAAGGAAAACTGCTAAAACAAGCCACATACTACATTTGTGTCACAACGTCATAGAAATTATCAGGCGGATTTGCAGGCCAGTTGGCTAAAAAATTCAATTATATTGTTCCGTGTCCTCCAAACAACAGTTGGAGTTCCACGATATACAAATTGATAGATGAAGCACACAACCAAGAACCAACTAAACTTCAAACAAGCTGCAAGAAAGTTCCCACAAGGTTCCATAGAGCAGGACCCATTGACCTTTGCACCAAACAATTTGATATACAAAGAAAAGATGTCGCCACATTCATTTTCTCTTGCATATAGTATACGTTCCCAGTAGAAAATAACCGGGGCCATGTGATATATGGGGTTTTCTATCATGCTTCCCATTTTTTGGACCGAACAATCTTATGCGCATGCAATCCCAACTAGCCGAGTCCGACGAACATTCATCTGGATGTTGAAGAAATATTGCAGAGACACATGAGGAATTTTCGTTTCCTGCCAAAGTTTGATATATATATATATATATATATATATATATATTTTCCCTTCTTCATCCGATATGCAAAATTGCATTGTCCTCATTTAAGGTGAATTTATTGTGTATCCGAAGGTCCCACAACATGTAGACACTGCTTGCCTTTTTTTATAGATACATTTCATACGACAACTCTGCCAACTTAGGAAGCACATTTTTTAATAGAGGCTGCCTAACCGTACAGTGCACGGTTGTGTTGCCCACGGTTTGGATGACAACATTGATGCAATGTCCATATATATATGGACATTTTTCACTCCATCACAGACAATCAATCGTATCATCACTTATCAAAGCGGAGGCAGAAGAAGGAGAGTTGCATTTTGCACATACATGTTCAAAGGGGGTCGAGTACACATTGGCTGCAACTAAAACACATTCAACCTGGGAACACGAGCATAGGAATTAATACATTGAACAATATAATACACAACTGCACCCCCCCCCTCCCCTTAGAAAAAAATAAAAAAATAAAACAGGTCGCAGAAATTTGTTGAAGGCTATTTCTATAAGAAAAGTGAGGATGATTTTGTGGGTGTATACGCACAATGGTTGTAGAGCTAGCTAGTTTCTTCAGATCTTGTACTATATTTGCTCACAACTTTGTTACAAACGTTGTGTGGGTTGTCCGAAAGATCCTTTCTCTAACATCCCTTTTCTTTGTTATATTTTTGAAGAGCATAAGTGGAATCTGCCATTTATGCAATTGCTGCTCCATTGATGAAAACAAATTTGAATACGTATTGAACAATTGTAGTTGCAACATGGAACAATGCAATATTTGTGTAACTTAACCGAGATACATGCACATGCGAAATTAAAGGACAAAAATGAATATGAAAAGCGGTACCATTTCCTTGTCATTGTCCAACTCTCCATCCTTTATATGGAGAATGTGTTGCGAGCCAAGTTTTCTCACCAGTGTGATAGTTGCGACAATCGTTCCGATTGGATAAATACCAGTGCTCTGTGCAAGCTGGCTGATAGTCGAGTCTGGGATGAAATGATATTCTAAACAAACATCGAATTTTTTTTCCACAATTCTTGTTTTGTTGAGTGAAATAATTTGATCACAATCACCATGGTCATATACTATTTTGGGCAATATATTAAAATTTGTAATGGATATCCCATTACCCGACAATATCTTTTCTGCATGTTTCTGGACAAGTTGTGGAGGAATAGTCAGTGTCACTGTCATCATGGCCTCCTTGTCTGTCATGTCAACACACATAATGGATTTACTTTTGTTTTCCTTGTCCAAGTAGGTGCTATAGACGAGCATTATGTCCCCGACGAACACTTGTCCAGTTCGGTGGCTGTTCAAGCCCTCTATCAATAGTACTTTGGATGTTACAACTCTAGACCTGGTGACAATTTTTGAACAGGAAAACTAAAGTGAATGGTAGTGTGCATTTTTTTTTTGTATTCTTCTTTCACTGGCATAAATCTACAAGTACACACATAGCTTCGATGAACTATGGAGCCAGAGTTTTGCAACCACACCTCTTAGTCTACGGAACATGCAACACGTTCAACGTCTCGCTTGTACTTGTTGATACTTCTTGTGAGTTGCAAACCATGTATTGCAGATGACAACAAAATATCCACCATGCCATAGATGAATATATAGCCGAGGATATTTGTTTGGTAAACATACTAAGAGCAGAGTGTATGCATCTTTACCTTTGGCCTTGTCGGTCTGCTGATGTCTGGGATGACTGACTGCTCATGTCCATGTCATTAGTCCAACTTTTTCTGATGCAAGCATGTGCAGATGAACATAAGGACTAAACAAGCATATGCATTGTATACTGTCCATCAGAAGGACTAAATAACCGTAAAATTGTATGCATCTGATTTTTTTAATTGGAAAAATGTTTAACAGTAAACAGGACATGAGGGTAGGGCACCATGGCCAATCTGTATATCATGGACCCCCAGAATCCAGGGGAGAAATATTGAACCTGCCAGCCTGGAACCCACAATCGAAAAAGTGGGTAACTATGGAATAAGGTAGAAGCACGACCATAGATGTGAAACCGTTAGTCTGCCAACTGGCACACCAAGGCATTTTTGGAAAGCACACTAAGAAGATGAATTAGAAAACAAAAGGGATAATAGAAAATGGAAAAAGTAGAAATAAGGAGGCAGAAAGGCCCATTGCTGCCAAGCCATCGTTTTCAATTCTAATATTATATGCCCCCACCTGGTTTGTATATTTAATTTACCAATACAGTTGGTATACCTTTTAGAAGATTGTACCACAAAACCCTCTGATGTTGCATAGAACAATTCATCTTCTTGTCCAAGCAACCTGTTTTTTCCAAGGCAACAATGCAGAATATGCAATGGACATGAAGGCAAGTTAGTATGAAGACAGACATCTAAAAGAAAGAGAAACATGTCTATTTACCCGCCAAAGAGTCCATCATCCTCTCCAACCATTCTGTTTGTTTAAATGCAGCAATGCAGCGAAAACACAACGGACATGAAGTAGCTTAGTATGCAGGAAGGCATGTATTGAAGATAACTTATAATGAACACAGACATGTAAAAGAAAGATAAACAGGGTTATTTACCCATGAAAGAGCCCATCGCCATCTCCATCTGTTCTGTTTGTTTAAATGTAGAAATTCAACGAAAACACAACGAACATGAAGCAGGTTAGTATGCAGGAAGGCATGTAATGAAGATAAGTTACCATGTAGGAAGGCACACAACATGTACACATAATAAACTAGGTGAACATATATACAGATCATAAATGAAATACAAAACAACACAATATGAAATAACAATACAAGCATGCACCTTTCTATATCCTCTTCAATCGATGCAGTTAAGACTCCCTTGTTTTCTCCAGCTATTCTGTTTGTTTGAATGTGGGAACACACAAAATACAATGAACATGAATGGAAGATGGTATGCATAGGAGAACAAGAAATATGTACATACAGTAAAAAAGACTCAATGAACAGTCTAGAAGATAGGCAGAAACATGAAACTTTACGCTTCTCCATCCATAGCTGTAACGTGTAATTTTTTTCCCTGCCCAAAATATATTACAAACCATAAAATATCACGAAATTGCATGGCCGTAGCTAAATGATTTCTGATTTTCCATGGTAAATAATCCAGATATGCTTCCACCGATGGAAATACATGTTCTTTATCCTCTACACAGACTGTTGTGCCCACGATACAAGTTTTTGGTTTTTCTTGGAAAACTACCCAGACATGCTTCCAGACATCCAAATATAATATTGCAAAATATTTGTTGTAAATATCATATCTCAAGCACAACACAAATTGTATCATGCGCACACCAGTCTGTGTAGAGGATAAAGAAAATGTAATGTCATATGGGCACATTTGACCATACATGGTTTATAAATGTAGCCTGCATATGCTTTATTCTAATAAAAAAACAACGAATATTGCAATTTCACATGTAATCCTCGAACAATTTTGCATGCAACTATTTTCTTTCATGCCAGCACTGAAGCATCGACAAAATCTCATAGAAAAACATATCGACCTCGATAGATAGGGAAAATAACACAACTGCGTTTCAACTCGTGGGTGCAGGGGATGAACACCGTAAAGCGCCCCAAAAAACAATAATAATCCAAAAAAAAAATAAAATAAAAAATCTCCAACCACCGGCGCTAGACCCCAACCTTGCAAGGCCGAATCAAACAAAAGAAAACAACAAGCACCAAACCAATGAGAAAGCATGAACATGCCAAACTGCACCCCCAAGCCCCCAAAGCGTAAACCCGAGCCAAACAAACAGAACCAACAACCCACAAACCAACGAACCAGTAAGAACCACTGAGCCAGTAAACAACATATGTATGTCCAACGATTACGAAACTGCAGCAGCCCAAGCACAGAAGGAACCAAAAACATATGATGACCATGCCACTACAAATAAGAAAACATTCTTACTTGCAAACTGCAAACGCTGAACAACAAACAAGGAATATAAAATGAAACTATGGCATCGAAACTTACTTCAAAACGATGAAATGCAGAAGCGCAGGTCGAATCACGAATGAAACAACAACAAGAAACAACCGACGAACCAACGAAGAAGAAGCACTCACCGAACCAGTAAACAATGTATGTAGCTTCAACGATGACGAAATTGCTTGCAAAGGTAGAAGAAGGATGAAACATATAATGGCTATTCAACTAGCGGTGGACAACAAGACTGTGCAAATTCACTGTAACATTGTATGGAAAATTTCAAGGAAAATGTACTCCGAGAAGCGTATATAGATAAACATTTAAGGATATTAGGCTGTCTAAGGACCTCGCAGTATGCAAACATTTAAGCTGTTAGGCCTGTTAGAGGACGTCGCATCATGTAAACATTTAAGCTGTCAAGCCTATTGAGACATCTAGAAAAAAGTGTCAATACATTTCAATACAAATACATGCGGCAAGGACGATATAATCTTTGAAATTCTCAATCACTATAAAGCTTGGATATCAAAACATTTCAATATGATTAGTACAAATCAAAACTTAGAGATATATTCAGCTAGCAGAAAATGCTAATACAAACATTCGAACTAATGCTAGCATTAATCCACCTTCAAGCAATATATAGGAAAAATATATTGTTCAAAAAGACTGTATACGAGAAAAAGTTTAGATATGTTGCCATATAAAACATTGGGAATAGCGAAGTTGGCAATAAGACCTCCAATCTCTTATCTAATTAGATCAATACATATATGGTACTTTTTTTTTATATAAAAATATATGCTTTTAATTCCCTAGCTCCAACAATAGGTATTATGCAAATATTTATGGTCAAAGGACAAACTAATATGTAGTCCGAATTATCGATCGCTATAGTCCCTCTATACCTATGACATGGACTAATAAAGTACACATATATGTCACGGTTTTAAACAAATATAAGCCAATCATGTTAATAAAATGGTGATCCTCCATGTATCTAAACAAAATTTAAATAACAAATAAACTCCATATACCAAAAAAAAATAAAAGAAATATTTAATTAATATCATATTTCTAACAACCTTACAATATCACTATTGCAATCCATTCCATTTGAATAAATGTTTTTGATGACATGGAATTAAAAACCATCACCACACATCCCATGCATATCCCATACCTTTTTGGAAAATATGGGCCTCCTCCCCATCACAACACAATATAATACTCAATATAGAAAACACAATATAATACTCAATATAGACAACACATACACAATAACTAAGGTTAGATCCTTTTTGTTGGTCATTATTACATATTACCTTCCCAAACATGCATAATGCACTTTTCTCAACCTTGTGTTGAGAAAATGATCACGTGGAGTTGACGCTCATTCCCAAGTAGTTACAATATGGCTTGTTCCAATGTGGCTAAGAAATGATATGTTTTTTTCTCTCGTATACAACCTCAATAATTATTTGGAGGTGCTACATTAGCAAGGAAAGACATAAAACAACAACACGTTTACTGTCAAATCTTTTATCGAGTATGTTGTTTAGAGTTTTAAGCTTGGGGCAATTAATTGTTTCCTTGGAGTCAATCGAATTAATTTGTAATTTTAGGATGAAAAGATAACCTTTGTTTTCCTACATAATTGATATAAGACTAGCACAACCACAAATTCGTGGCTGGTGAACGACGAAAGGTGTCGGCTAGTAATTGACACCACAGAACCATAAAATGAAACGGACGCCTCCATGTAATCCAGAAAATAAAACACTGTCATAAACAGTTCAAAATTCTTCTTCATGTGAATTTACTAATCTACACATGATTAAATCTCAAATCCACACATTCACCCAATACTACACCAGGAAAATTCAAGCAAACCTTAATCATGGCCAAAACAATAAAGGGATTCGAGGTGCACCATGAGCATCTTGGAGACATTGCTAGCTCCAAATATCTCATGAACAGAGGCGAACTTCTGAGGCTCGTGAGGGGAAAAGTATGGGGAAAATGGGCACTCCTGAGCACACCTCCGTCGGAGCAGCTTGCATGCAGCACAGGGGGTTGATGTATTTGAAGGTTTATGACCACCCAACATTGCCTTCGTTGTATCACTTCCTCTCCCTTACAAAATCAAAATCTCTCCCTTTGAAAGCAAAATCTGTTGGCCATGTCAATGGAATTACAAACAGTCAGGCCTATAACAGAAAGGCTTTGCTAGATCATTAAAACATATTTCGATCAATCTATGCTTGAACCATGAATGCAAGAAGCTTTATATCTCATAGGGATTGACCATCAGATCATTATG